>JAPCYS010002433.1:0-34760 GCA_028641055.1 Alopecurus myosuroides
ACCAACCTTTATAACTTGTCACGCAACAAAAACAAAATATTTTGCTCGCACCTTTTTATAGAGTTGATCAAGAGTACAAAAATCACGACATATAGAAAACCAGCTTACATTGATCACTAGGTAAAACTTTGAAAACATAATCTTGAATTCAATATGGACCATCATAATTTTGTTACCCCAAGCTTCACTACTACACTCGTATGTCAGTCTATTTTAGGATTTCGGAAAAAATTCACCGCTAAAAAGCACCCCCACAATGTTACAAAGAAATCTAGCCATAGGAAATATGAAAAAGAAAGGATCAAATATTTCTTTATCAGCACAAAATTCACAAAGGTTTGGCACCTTTCCAATATTTTCTCAAGGAAGTTATCCTTGGTAAGAACTCTATGATTTAACATCAATAACACAATCATTTTAATCTTAAGTGGAATTTTCATTCTTTGGATCAATTGACAAGGGAACGCACATTGCCTGCGCACTAACTACTCTAAAGTGATTTAACAAAGAAAAAAATACAGACTTACACAATATCCATCTAACTTTGTCAGGCTTTTGAGAAAGATTAATGTGGTTACATAGATCAGGAAAAGTGTTCCACTTGTTAAATTTTCCTCTCTTAGACTTCTTTTGAATATGAAACAATTGAAATCTTGTGAAAAAGCTTTAGTTGCAATGATATTTTGACTAATATTTCAATTATAGATCCTTGTAAAAACATGACATACATTCTTACATGTCTTCCAAAAATATAGTTTTAAAGTTATCTCCAAGTATCATTTTCTGAACTATAAAATATATTTTAAACATTGAGTCGAATTCCTTATTTAATTTATTCTAGTCGGTCCTACCCTTCCATTTTCCATTGTAAAAATTCTCTAGACAATTATAAATAAGATATTTTGAAACCGAAATAAGGTAGCACCAAATCCATTGATCCCTAGGATGATAAATATTTTTCCAATAAACTAAATGATATTTTTAACAACTTCCTCCTCTTGACAAAGTAAGAGACAATGAAAAAAATCTGTTCTCTTAAGAATACCTTTCGGTATATTTATGACGTAAACCATAAAACAAGGTAAACTACTCAAGCAAATATATCCTTGGATAATTCTATCACCACGAGAAAGGAAATTGCCTTCAACAAGATGTTTCTTGCATTTTCTTCTCCTATCTGACCACCGTTATTTAGTCTTTAAAATGTAGAGGGATTATCAGGTATAAAAAAGTAAAGAAAGAATTTTTCTAGTGAAATGTGAATATTATCATCTCACCTCTCCTGAACATTTAGGAAACAATAAACCTCGATCCTCAAGAAACCGACCTTCTAACTAGTTAGATGCTAAAAGACAGAGAGAATAACTTTCAAATTCAATCACTATATATTTCATAAACAACCATAAAATAGTATTCTCAATATAATGCAAATGGCTAAACCTCCATCACATATATATTAAGAACTAAACCTTACAAAAATACCCTGACATTTTGTTGTTGTGGTCAGAGTAGTTAACACGTCACTACGTCAGAAACCAAGCAAAATAGTAGAGGGGAAAACGAGCCACCAATTTTATAGACCCTTTATAGTTTGAAAATTAGTACCAATTCCATATAATACTATTGTATCCCTTGAAGACAATCGTAGTCCTCCCAAAGTCAAGGGCACGCTCAACCTACTAGTGCTTGATTTTTTTTCATCTTAAATCGTGGAAACCCTGATGCGAATCTTCGAGATTAAGTCCCATTTTATTTGAAATAAAATAAGTAAACCATGTTGCCCATAATATTTATTTTGTTTCATGTAAACTACAACTACCGTAAGTTCCTCGAAAATGTACACATTTAGTTTATGGAGAGGAAAAGCCAAGATTTTTTTTGTTTTTGAAGAGGAAAGCGTTAAGATTTTGGGAGGAGATGCTGACAAGTTTTCTAGATATTTAATAGCATACAAGAACACACTAATACATAATGGGTGCTTAAATGTTGTACTATTGGTTTGAATGAATATATGGTGTAATCCATCAAAATAAAAGATTTTTTGGAACAACTAAACAAGGCGATGGTAAAAAGACAATGACGTTGTATAGTTTCCATTTAGCAAGATAAAATATATGTTAAGACATATGTTCTAGTTATATTTGAAATTTAGAGTCTCTTGTCGTTATATAAAGATATGGTTTTGATCAATGAGTAGTAAAACTACATATGGATTATCTAATACAAATATACATTCAATTGCAATACAATATGCAAGTAATTAATGCCCGTATGTTTGAATAAATTATTGGTCCAACATTACTCTAAAAAAACATTGCACCATATATTTGTGGACATGTGGGATCTATTATTAAAGTGTAATGAATTGATATTTTTACAAGTACGAAACCCAAGATTTTTAGTGCCAAATTTGGTTGCTAAGAAGTAAAAACGTTTACTATAAATAGATAACAATTTTTGACTCGTTATCTTGTGTAGTCTTGCACATTCAAGTTGTTACTTGGTTAGCTGTCCATATAGAAGTCATGTCTGAGGACGACAAGCTCTGAAACATTAGCTCCGCTTAAAGTGCATACAGAGGAAGTCATCATCAACAGTGTTCCGGCCTTCCGACCGAGGGAGACAAGAAACCGTGTTCTAGGAGCCCACCGATGATTCTTTCCAAACACCTCTTTCACCACCCTTGATAACTTGTCAACCGAGAAACACAAAAGCTTTTGAACCGCACCTTTTTATAGAGTTGACCAAGAGTACAACAATCATGACATATGAAAAAACCAGCTTAGTATGATCACTAGGTAAGATACTTTGAAAAACATATTCTTGAATTCAATATGGACCATAATATTATGTTACCGCAAGTTTCAATACTATACTACGCATGTCAGTCTATTTTTTGATGTCGGTAAAACTATCACCACTAAATAGCACCCCACAACAATCCAAAGAAATCTAGCCATATAACATAAGAAAAAAAATCAAACATTCCTTTATCATCACCAAGTTCACGGAGATTTGGCAGCTTTCCAATATTATATCAAGGAAGTTTCCCTTGGTAAGAACTTTGTTACTTACCATCAATAATACAAAATCTTTGGTTTCAAGAGAAATTTTCATCCTATGATCAATTTACAAGGGGACACACACTGTCTACGCACAAATTACACTAAAGTGATTTTTTTTTAAAAAAATCCAGGCTTACTCAATATCCATCTAACTTTGTCATGCTCAAAAAGATAAATGTGGTTACATAGATCAGAAAAAGTTTTTCACTTGTTAAAATTTCCTACTTTAGACATATTTTGAGCCAAAAACAATTGAAATCTTGTGAGAAAGCTTCAGTTGTAATGATATTTCGACTAAAATTTCAATTATAGATCCTTGTTTAAAACATGACATATATTCTTACATGTCTTCCAAAAATCAAGTATCCCCATATATGTACTCTTTTGTTGAAATATAAATATATCTTTAAGGGTGAGAATTTTTTTCCACCAAATGATATTTTTAACAAGTTTCCCCTCCTGACAAAGTAAGCTACCTTGACAGAAATCTAGTCTCTTAATAATATCTTTAGGCATATTTAAAATGCACAACATAAAACGAGGTACACTACTCAAGAAAATCTCTTCTAGGATAATTATGTCACCAAGAAAAGTGAAACTGCCTTCCAACAATAAATTTCTTAGGGTTTCTTGTCCTTTATAATCACCAATTACTTAGTCCTTATAATGTAGAGGATGCTAAGGTATAGGAAAATGTAAGAAAATGTAGACCAATTACTTAGTCCATACAATGTAGACGGATGCTAAGGTATAGGAAAATGTAAGAAAATGTAGACCAATTACTTAGTCCTTCAAGTGATATATGAGCATAATCATATCTCCTCTCCTGAACATTTCTGAAAAAAATAAACTAAACTCCTCAAGAAAATGATCTTCTAACTAGCTAGATGCCAAAAATAGAGAGAATAACTTTCAATTTCTATCACTATATAGGTCATCGACAAAAACAAAATAGTATTATCAATATATTGTTAATATTTATTAACCTCCATCATATATATTAAGAACTAAACCTTACAAAGATACCTTGATTTTTTTTTTGATCAGAGTAGTTAACACGTCAGAACTCAAGTGAAAGAGCAGAGGGGAAAATGGGCCACCTTTTTTAGACCATTTATTGCTTGAAAGTAAGGACCATGGACATACAATACAAAATTATTTCCCCTTAACGACATCGGAAGTCCATCCAATGAATTGAGGTGAGAAGCCTTTCATTCTCAAGAACTGAAAATCAACTTCCAATTAATCTTGTCATACGCTTTCCAAAATCTACTTTAAAGAGAACACCCAAAAAAATAGTGTATGCAGATAATGAATAGCTTCATGAAGAATGACAATAATAATACATGTTAAATATCTCATTGGATACTAAAAATAGCTTTGTCAGAAACCAGAATAAATCTATTATTTATAACATATAAACTTATATTATGAAAACTAGTTCTCGTTTTGTATTTTGAAAAACATTGCAAATTTCCGTATCCCCCCCCCAAAAAAAAATTGCACGTGTACTGCTCAAGATCTATATATGCTCATGATTTCTTTTTCAATATTTGACTCGTGGGAGAAAAACTTTTAAGATAAGGGGTATTTCTTTTCAAGAACTTTATGAATAACTTATTTTGTAAAGATCTCCAAAGTGTTCAAACCAGCATATATGTTTATTATTTACTTATTTCGCCTGGATATGCTGTGAGTCCGTGTAAGAATTCTCAATACGTCTATTAACTTGGTGTGATGTTATGATTATAATTAAAAGTGTCATTGATGAAAAATCAACTGACCACGAAAGAAAATCATTAGAAAAACAAAACAACTGAAACGACTCTAACAATGCATACATCAATCAAGACGAAGCCACCGTTTCACATTCTAGACTTTGTTGAATAATAAATATATAAAAGTTGTGTGTATCTCTTTAATCCAGTGGTCGGGGGTTTCAAACTCCATTTCAGAAAAAGAAAATGAGTAACAATGCCCTATGTCAGAGCATCTTATTAGGGGCACTTTAAAGTGCCCCTAAAAATAGGCAAAGTGCCTCTAAACATTTTAAGTGTGTTTTTAAAAGTGTTGCATTTAATCATGTCCTTAATATTAGGAGCACTTTTAGAAAATGCCCCTAGCAATGACATTTTGAGAAACATTTGAAGAAATGTCCGTAACCATTTCTAGGGGCACTTTAGAAGATGCTGATGTCTATGCACGCTTCTATTCTTGTAGACAACGTTGGGCCTCCAAGTGCAGAGGTTTGTAGAACAGCAGCAAGTTTCCCTTAAGTGGATCACCCAAGGTTTATCGAACTCAGGGAGGAAGAGGTCAAAGGTATCCCTCTCAAGCAAACCTGCAATTACGATCCAAGAAGTCTCTTGTGTCCCCAACACACATAATACAATTGTCCGTTGTATAGGTGCACTATTCGGCGAAGAAAGAGTAAAATACAAGTAATATGGATGATTGTAAGTGATAATAGCAATCCGAAATAAAAATGTCAGCAAGCAAAAATGTAGCAGAACTGATTGTATATGGTGTTTCAATGCTTAGAAACAAGACCTAGGGATCCTACTTTCACTAACAGATATAATTGCATAATCTAAAGAAAATAACTTCGAGCACTCACACCCGAGGATATGAGTACCTTTTACCTTATCCCCCTGGCAACGGCGCCAGAAAAGAGCTTGATGTCTACGCACACTTCTATTCTTGTAGATAGTGTTGGGCCTCCAAGTGCAGAGCTTTGTAGAACAGCAGCAAGTTTCCCTTAAGTGGATCACCCAAGGTTTTATCGAACTCAGGAAGGAAGAGGTCAAAGGTATCCCTCTCAAGCAACCCTGCAATTACGATACAAGAAGTCTCTTGTGTCCCCAACACACCTAATACAATTGTCAGTTGTATAGGTGCACTAGTTCGGCAAAGAGAGAGAGTAAAATACAAGTAATATGAATGATTGTAAGTGATAATAGCAATCCGAAAGAAAAATGGCAGCAAGCAAACATGTAGCAGAACTGATTGTAAACGGTGTTTCAATGCCTAGAAACAAGGCCTAGGGATCCTACTTTCACTAGTGAACACTCTCAACAATGATAACATAATTGAATGCATAAATAACTCTCTTCACTATGCTACTCTGAACCACTCTCCGGTCGGATAACAAACATCAATTCATTGCGTATGTCTACAAAGCACACCTTAAAGTCGCATTCTCATGTCTAGTTAACCCCACACTATCAACCTGAGCTCCCTAGAAGGTACTAGACAAACACCACAATTTCATAGGGTCATCCAACACAAGATATAAATATCATGCTAAACCACACTGTCACCATTACACCGCGATCAAAGTGTCTACGGAGATCTCATAACAAAACCACTTGAGTAGCATAACAGATGAAGAGAAACATCTACTTACTCAACTAGATTACAAAGCTCAAGATCACATAAAGATCACACCATGGGGGAGAGAGATGAAACACATAGCTACCGGTAGAGCTCTTAGCCCCGGGGGAGAACTACTCCTTCCTCGGCATGGGAGACAGGAACGACGATGAAGATGGCGGTGGAGTCGATGGAGATGGATCCGGGGGCACTTCCCCGTCCTGGTAGTGTAACATCCCAGTGTTTGGGAAGTTATAAGGATCTAAATTTAATATGTGCATTTGCTAAGCATGAATCTAAAAGTACGGGAAATTTTGGCGCGAAAGTTTAAACAAACCAAAGTGACCAATGTTTCTCTTGACATGATGAAATAGGACTAGATCATCTAGTTAAGAGTACAATTGGAGTGATCTTTATAAGTAGTATCTTAAGAAATCAAATCATCTGGTTACACAAACCGTAATTGGTTGTGACCAACACTAACTCACAACAAGTCTAACCTCAAGTCTGTAAGTGATTTGAGAGAAATCAACTAGGTATCTCGAACTCGAAGAGGGGTGAGTATCCAAAGCACAGAATTGATGATCTTACTTCTGCAAGTTAGTCATGTATAACTGGATGATCTCATCAGTCCTGATGGATGAATCTGAACGAGGAAACAAACCTTCTTAAACCAATACTAAACCTGATCACTGTCTGTGATCTTTCCAAACTCTTGTCTACATTCCTGCATGACCATGGCTACAAGAGAAGCAACCCAGGAGGGAGCCAAGATAGAAGATATCAATCGAGGGAGTGAAACCCTGGTGTTTGGTGCCATACAAGAATAATTTGAGTACAAGACCTGATCAATCTTGTAAACAGATTATTTCTGAGGGCATTAAACACTTGAGTTTCATTAAGTAAGATTATACAGGATCAAGCTGGTAGTTTATTCTGAGACATCATCAGACGAGAAGCGGCAATTGGAGACTTATTCGCAAATGCTATACCCTGGAGTGATCGAGATTTCATCGATGTTTTAGTAAAGAGAGAAAGACCGAGATTAGAAGAAAGTGAATTTCGATATGACTTATTGATTAAATTTGAAATCGAGAAGTTCAAACTTGAATAATTTGAAACTTGTGAGTAGTTGAATTGAATTTGAATTCAAATTGATTAAACAAGAAAATACAATTAACATAATCAAATTGAAACAATTAAGAAATAATAAATATTGGATATTTCCAATTTCATTGTGTATAAGAAAAAGAAAATAATAAACTTTATTGATAATAAAATAATAATACAGAGTTATTACATGATTCAACAAATAGAAAATTACATGCTGACATTTACAAAATAAAATTCCTATACTAATTCTTGCTTAAAAGTCTTCAATTGTTAATCTTCTGTACCTGCAAAAATCAATAAGAAAAGCAAAGAAAAGTAAAAAGATTAGTGGGGGGTTAGTACTCTCAGCTGGGCAGTGAGATGCACTGCTAATCGCATCATCGAGTCTAGGCTTAGACAAGTTAAGCATCTGTTCAGATCAGAAAAATATCTCAGTGTAACTTCAAGGGCAAGTATCAGGTAATACAAGTGTCAGGCAAAAATAAACACAACACCAGGATAATACCAAGTCCAGCCGAGCCAATCTCCCAGTCCAAAAGATCTTGGACAGCTCACAGGCACACAGGTGACACATCTCTGTATGTTGGTGTGCTGTCAAAGCTACATCAGATAGATAAAAGGAAAGCAATCGTAGAGCATAGGAGCAAAGCCCCGTTTCACCACCACCACCAGCATCTACTCGAGCTCCACAGCTCACAACCTTACTGTCGCACCCTGATTTCTAGGGGATACTCACCGTACGAACTGGATAGCAGATGCTTGGATTATGGGGCATAACTGCTCCCACGTCCCAGCTTCCTGGTAGGCCTGCGCTTATGCGCGACAACACAAGCCGTGCTATTCCATCGTCGATGTAAACTATCCACTAGAGATCAAAGGCACTTCCGTCGACGTACTTCAAACCATACACACATGGTACGTCAACGGCGTTGAACAACTGATATCACAACAAATCTCTACGACACAAAAGATTGAAATAAGTTGCAAATAGCTCTCATTAGAGCAGAGATAGCAAATACAATCATTCAGAGGGCACCTGCCCCAACAATACATCATTACAATACAGCGGAAGCATTCAACATGTCTGAGTACAGACAAGAACCAAATAGGCCTAAGAGGCCGGAAACAAACAGACGGAGCCCATCCACGAAGTCTCGGATCCTGCCCGGGTCCGCTATCTACTCGTCAGTAGTCTCGTCATACTCCACGTAGTTGCCACCATGGAGATCCTCGGAAACGTCGTCTGCGTAAACCACAGCCCCAAAGGGGTCAGTACATAAACGTACTGGCAAGCAAGACTCACAGTTCACCAAAGTGTAACCCGTCACCACCAAGCACAGATGCCTTGGGTTCAACGGAAGAGAGGGGATAAAAAGATGCTGCAACTGGCTGCTCTAACCAACTACAGAACATACTACAACTTCCGGCTATCAGAAAGATAAGATCGTGTATCGTAACCAACCTATCAACTAACTCCAAACAAACCCATCCTGGATCTCGCCCCTTATCCGAAGAAGCAATCCGAGGATAACTCACACAGTTGAATTAATGATGAAGCAGATTATTGTGTCAATAATCCTATTACTAGTCAAGTTGTTTAATCATTGGGTGTAAGGTTGTTAAACGTTAGGTTTAAGTTGTCCTGAGTACTTGTTAGCCAGTACTTTCACCAAGTAATCCATAACCGCGGAAAACACGGCTTCTCGAGAAGATTATCCCTGCAGGGTTGCACCAATTTGGCCGTACACGCATGAATAACCCCCAGATGGAAAGGCCCTTCCACCAAGCGGGGCACTCAACACAACTCAACTCTTCTTCGCATCAAGCCCAAAGAACCTTGGGCGCACGGCTAATCAAGCCCCGAAGAAAAGGGACCCTCATAGCACTCTAAGACCGTGTCCCCCTATATGCCGACTACAAAAGTTCCACCCTGGCCTGGGCTCGCAAAAACATGCATGCGGCAAATGGAAAACACGAACTAAATGAGGCGATTTGGACGAGATGCGAATCGAATCAAATTGAGGGGGCGCCCATACTCGCTTCCCACATGCGGTTAGTGCGCTCATCATGGATCAGTAGACAAGACCCTTTTCCTATTAGGGTCGACACTAGCAGGCCTCAAAACCACACAGGGCCTCCTGCCGGTGCCTTATCATCAAATTAATTATTTAACAATAACATTAGCATGATTGATTGATTAAACATCGAGCCCCCGGAACATAATGAAGTAGTAACAGAAAGTAACGGGTAACAGACTCAAGCAAAGCAACCTAAGCATGCTAGTAAGACACGGGCTCAAGCAAAAGGTTATAGGTATGGAGGTGAGGCAATATCAGGGTTAAAGGATTCATGTGATAGGTTCGTAACAGAAGCAACTAATCATAGGGCTAGCAGAATAGACAACGGAAAGTATCGGTAACCAATGTTGAAAGGAACACGATGGTTCATGTGAGTGATAACTTGCCTGCAAATCCAGTAGCCTGGTACTGAGCAAAAATCCTTAGAAGGGGTGTCGTAAGGATCGTCGGTCTCAACGTCGTCGTGTATCCGGGAAGAAGCAAACAAACATTGCAGAAAGGTAAACAATCAATATCATGGCATAGGTGCACAAACATGGGATGATGCATGTCATGTTAATAGATGCATCAAAATAAACTACTTGACAAGATAACACAATTTAATTGGACCCATATGCAATTGGATTGCATATGGAAAAGATCCATTGAAATAAGTGGAAACAAATGATTTACAATTAATTATTATGTGAGAGTTGTTAGCATGATGCATGCATGATGATAACAACAAAATAACAACAACAAATAACAATGATAGATGCAAGTGAAAAAGGATTGGAACAAGTTTTGGAAATCATTGATTAAGTTTGGAAAGTTTGGTTACTTAAAACATGTCACACAAGCAATTGTTTTCATCAAGTTAAAGTGTTCAAAACAAATAACAAAGTTTATATTTGAAAAGAACATCAATTTTTAGTTGGATTACATGTTTCAAATATTGAAATTTGGATTAGGATGAATTTATTATGAATTAAACAATATTAAACAAGTTTTAATTGAAGTTAAAACAAGTTTGAATATTATTTGAATTTTATTGGTTCAAATCATAAATTCAAACTCACATTTGAAAAGTTCACACTTTGATGGTTTGAAAACATATTTTGCATGTTCAAAAATAAATTATTTGAGCAAGTTATGATTTTAGCAATTTTAATTGAATTAAACAAGGATTAAATTGTTTAGGCAATTTTAATTATTCAAAACAGGAAACAAAAATTATATTTGAATAGGTTATTTAAAATGGTATGGAAAACATATTTTATTTGCATTTATTGGACTAATAAATAATTAGTTATGGAATTTACAAGTTAACATTTGAAATATTTAAGTTTGAATTTTAAATACATTTGAAGTTTCCAAAACAGTACACAAATTGGATATTTGGAAAGTTTAGAAAATTTGGATCAGAAAACATATCAAGTTTTTATTTATTGAATTTACAGAACAAAAGATATTGAATTTTGAAGTTTATATTCAAATCTGTTATTTAAAAGTGATTTTGGAATTTCCAGGAACTCGCAGAAAAACTTTTGCTACTCAGTTTCCCTCTACACCTAGCCACTAACCAGTGGGCCACAGGCCATGGTGGCACTGCGCGCACACGCGTGGCAGAGAGAGCCCATGACGGGTGGGGCCGTGGCGCGCGAGGGGAAAAATCCCAAAAAGGGGGCCGCTGCGGGGATCGAACCCGGGTCCTAGCTCACGCGCGCGCGGGACTCTACCGCTGCGCTAACGCTTGATTCGTGACAGAAAACGAGTGCGAGCAAAGTTAACCTACTGCCGCGCGATAACTGAATTTCTGAAATTTTGCTGCAGGTGCTACTGACGGAAGCGATGGTTGCTGGGAGCTGCGACCCGCGGAAGGCTGATGCGATCGTGCGCGTTGGGGGCGATCCCGCGGAAGTAGCAGGGCAGCTAGGCGCGGGTGTGTGCGTGGTACAGCGAGGAAAAGGAGGGCAGGCGAGGCGCTCACCATCGACAGTCGTCGAAGCAGAGGGCGACTCGACGATGGCACCCGCGCGGAAGACGGCGACGACGACGGCCACCACGGATGCTTCCAGCGCCAGCCGAGTAGACGAGGGGATGAACGGAGTCACCACGACTCCATTCCCGGCCACGGTGCCTCCTCGAGGTGACGGTGGTGGTCGGGGTGGAGCAACGTCTGACGGCGGAGGTTCAGGTTCAGAAGAACAACCCAGCAGAGGGAAGGTGGATGGGATGGAAGCGAGCGGCGCTAGGTTTAGAGGAGAGGGGGTAGGCTCTAGGGCAGAGGGGGGGGGGTAGGTTAGATATAGGACTTTGGAGCTTGTACGGCGGGCATCGAGCGGAGGGAGAGGCGATCGGGTGGCTCCGATGGGGTTCGTACAGGGTGACATCAGCTCGAGGTGGAAGAAAACGACAGTGAGGGGGGGTACTGGGTCAGAAAAAGGGTAGTTGGGCTGGGCTGGGAGGTAGTTAGGTTAGCTGCTGCCTCCTTTTCTTTTATTTTTTTCTGTTTCTTCTGTTTTTTTTGTAAGGTTTGGTTTTAGAAGAAAAACATAGCTTTTAGCTTAATGAAAATTCTAGAAAAATTAGGTTATGCTTGTTAGCTCAAAAGCAAACAGATGCCAACTTCTATTGTCAAAAGTTTGAATTTTTATTTGGTATTTGTATTTCAACCCACTTTGGATGAATTTTCATATTAATTAAACCTTATGAAATAAAAGCATTTTGATAGGGTAGCCCCTATGAATTAAAAGATTAAAATTAGTTGATTGAATTGATAATGTTTATAAAGTGGTTATAACTCAACTTGGGTGCTGTTTGAAAGGATTTGATTTGAGATTGGAATATTTTGTTAATTAATAGAAACAACCATTTAATAGGGTGAACCCTATTATTAGTTGGATTAGACACATTGGAAAGGTTTGATATTTGATAATTTCCAAATGAGGTGTTGATGATGATTTTGCTTTGAATTTGAAAACCAATTTGGAAAGGCTTAGTGGAATTTATAACACCATTTTATTAAGTGATTCACATGGAATAAAGTGAAACAAATTGGTTGTTTTTATTTGTTATTTTTATTCCAAAAGTTGTAACAGAAGAAGTATGAAAACAAAGCAGTTGAATTTGTTTGATTTTCATTGTGAAAAACAAAGAATAACAGATGCAAAACAAAAGAAACAAATGCAACAATATGATGACATGATGCAATACTTTAATTAAACAGGAAATCAAACATTCTATGGGGTAGTTTTCATACTTGGGCTGTTACAAAACGCCCCCCCTTGAAGGAATCGCGCCCCGAGATTCCTACTGAGAAAAGAGAAGGTCCGGAAACTTCTTGGGTAGACGTCAGGGAATTTGGAAACCACCGGAACATTTTCAAGTAGAGGTAAAAGTTTTGTATGTAGGGTGTATAGCTGATAAGAATTTGATTCATTTGGAGAATAGACTATCTGTAATAAGGGTGGAACAGAGTTATTGACATCAATCCAACACCAAAAATGAGATCAATGTCAGAATCAGCAACATGAGAGAAACGAGGAATATGTGGCCTCCCATTAGAATTGGATTGTTCTTACTTATGTTGGAAGTCAACATTTGAGATCCCGAAGAGTGAACGGTGATTTGATTGCTTAGTGGAACCAGAATTGGGTTGTATGTTGTGGAAAAGATTGTTGACACAAAGGAATGTGATTCTCCGGTATCAAATAACACTTTAACTGGATAAGAGTTTACGAGGAAGTTTTGATTAGACGCCGGTAGAAGATTTGAAGTGGAAAACAACAACAAGATTTCAACGGACGAAAAGGTTCTTTAAAAGAACAGGATAACGAACAACACCGGGGAAAACGAGAACAAAACTCCTGAGGTACTACGGAGAACCCAAAACACGTGAAATCCTAACTTGAAAGTTTAGATGAGAAGGGAGAAATCAACGTTGCACTTCCTTACCAGAAAAGGGAGGGAGGGTGGGGAAAAGAAGAAAAAGAACAGAATTCCTACTCTCACGTTTCATTTTTCCTATATAGCTACAAAATAGTTTCTAGACTCAACTGCGACCAGTAAAAAGGGATCCTACAGGCAGACAGGCCCTGATACCATTTGTCGCACCCTGATTTCTAGGGGATACTCACCGTACGAACTGGATAGCAGATGCTTGGATTATGGGGCATAACTGCTCCCACGTCCCAGCTTCCTGGTAGGCCTGCGCTTATGCGCGACAACACAAGCCCTGCTATTCCATCGTCGATGTAAACTATCCACTAGAGATCAAAGGCACTTCCGTCGACGTACTTCAAACCATACACACATGGTACGTCAACGGCGTTGAACAACCGATATCACAACAGATCTCTACGACACAAAAGATTGAAATAAGTTGCAAATAGCTCTCATTAGAGCAGAGATAGCAAATACAATCATTCAGAGGGCACCTGCCCCAACAATACATCATTACAATACAGCGGAAGCATTCAACATGTCTGAGTACAGACAAGAACCAAATAGGCCTAAGAGGCCGGAAACGAACAGACGGAGCCCATCCACGAAGTCTCGGATCCTGCCCGGGTCCGCTATCTACTCGTCAGTAGTCTCGTCATACTCCACGTAGTTGCCACCATGGAGATCCTCGGAAACGTCGTCTGCGTAAACCACAACCCCAAAGGGGTCAGTACATAAACGTACTGGCAAGCAAGACTCACAGTTCACCAAAGTGTAACCCGTCACCACCAAGCACAGATGCCTTGGGTTCAACGGAAGAGAGGGGATAAAAAGATGCTGCAACTGGCTGCTCTAACCAACTACAGAACATACTACAACTTCCGGCTATCAGAAAGGAGATAAGATCGTGTATCGTAACCAACCTATCAACTAACTCCAAACAAACCCATCCTGGATCTCGCCCCTTATCCGAAGAAGCAATCCGAGGATAACTCACACAGTTGAATTAATGATGAAGCAGATTATTGTGTCAATAATCCTATTACTAGTCAAGTTGTTTAATCATTGGGTGTAAGGTTGTTAAACGTTAGGTTTAAGTTGTCCTGAGTACTTGTTAGCCAGTACTTTCACCAAGTAATCCATAACCGCGGAAACACGGCTTCTCGAGAAGATTATCCCTGCAGGGTTGCACCAATTTGGCCGTACACGCATGAATAACCCGCCAGATGGAAAGGCCCTTCCACCAAGCGGGGCACTCAACACAACTCAACTCTTCTTCGCATCAAGCCCAAAGAACCTTGGGCGCACGGCTAATCAAGCCCCGAAGAAAAGGGACCCTCATAGCACTCTAAGACCGTGTCCCCCTATATGCCGACTACAAAAGTTCCACCCTGGCCTGGGCTCGCAAAAACATGCATGCGGCAAATGGAAAACACGAACTAAATGAGGCGATTTGGACGAGATGCGAATCGAATCAAATTGAGGGGGGCGCCCATACTCGCTTCCCACATGCGGTTAGTGCGCTCATCATGGATCAGTAGACAAGACCCTTTTCCTATTAGGGTCGACACTAGCAGGCCTCAAAACCACACAGGGCCTCCTGCCGGTGCCTTATCATCAAATTAATTATTTAACAATAACATTAGCATGATTGATTGATTAAACATCGAGCCCCCAGAACATAATGAAGTAGTAACAGAAAGTAACGGGTAACAGACTCGAGCAAAGCAACCTAAGCATGCTAGTAAGACACGGGCTCAAGCAAAAGGTTATAGGTATGGAGGTGAGGCAATATCAGGGTTAAAGGATTCATGTGATAGGTTCGTAACAGAAGCAACTAATCATAGGGCTAGCAGAATAGACAACGGAAAGTATCGGTAACCAATGTTGAAAGGAACACGATGGTTCATGTGAGTGATAACTTGCCTGCAAACCCAGTAGCCTGGTACTGAGCAAAAATCCTTAGAAGGGGTGTCGTAAGGATCGTCGGTCTCAACGTCGTCGTGTATCTGGGAAGAAGCAAACAAACATTGCAGAAAGGTAAACAATCAATATCATGGCATAGGTGCACAAACATGGGATGATGCATGTCATGTTAATAGATGCATCAAAATAAACTACTTGACAAGATAACACAATTTAATTGGACCCATATGCAATTGGATTGCATATGGAAAAGATCCATTGAAATAAGTGGAAACAAATGATTTACAATTAATTATTATGTGAGAGTTGTTAGCATGATGCATGCATGATGATAACAACAAAATAACAACAACAAATAACAATGATAGATGCAAGTGAAAAAGGATTGGAACAAGTTTTGGAAATCATTGATTAAGTTTGGAAAGTTTGGTTACTTAAAACATGTCACACAAGCAATTGTTGTTTTCATCAAGTTAAAGTGTTCAAAACAAATAACAAAGTTTATATTTGAAAAGAACATCAATTTTTAGTTGGATTACATGTTTCAAATATTGAAATTTGCATTAGGATGAATTTATTATGAATTAAACAATATTAAACAAGTTTTAATTGAAGTTAAAACAAGTTTGAATATTATTTGAATTTTATTGGTTCAAATCATAAATTCAAACTCACATTTGAAAAGTTCACACTTTGATGGTTTGAAAACATATTTTGCATGTTCAAAAATAAATTATTTTGAGCAAGTTATGATTTTAGCAATTTTAATTGAATTAAACAAGGATTAAATTGTTTAGGCAATTTTAATTATTCAAAACAGGAAACAAAAATTATATTTGAATAGGTTATTTAAAATGGTATGGAAAACATATTTTATTTGCATTTATTGGACTAATAAATAATTAGTTATGGAATTTACAAGTTAACATTTGAAATATTTAAGTTTGAATTTTAAATACATTTGAAGTTTCCAAAACAGTACACAAATTGGATATTTGGAAAGTTTAGAAAATTTGGATCAGAAAACATATCAAGTTTTTATTTATTGAATTTACAGAACAAAGATATTGAATTTTGAAGTTTATATTCAAATCTGTTATTTAAAAGTGATTTTGGAATTTCCAGGAACTCGCAGAAAAACTTTTGCTACTCAGTTGCCCTCTACACCTAGCCACTAACCAGTGGGCCACAGGCCATGGTGGCACTGCGCGCACACGCGTGGCAGAGAGAGCCCATGACGGGTGGGGCCGTGGCGCGCGAGGGGAAAAATCCCAAAAGGGGCCGCTGCGGGGATCGAACCCGGGTCCTAGCTCACGCGCGCGCGGGACTCTACCGCTGCGCTAACGCTTGATTCGTGACAGAAAACGAGTGCGAGCAAAGTTAACCTACTGCCGCGCGATAACTGAATTTCTGAAATTTTGCTGCAGGTGCTGCTACTGACGGAAGCGATGGTTGCTGGGAGCTGCGACCCGCGGAAGGCTGATGCGATCGTGCGCGTTGGGGGCGATCCCGCGGAAGTAGCAGGGCAGCTAGGCGCGGGTGTGTGCGTGGTACAGCGAGGAAAAGGAGGGCATGTGAGGCGCTCACCATCGACAGTCGTCGAAGCAGAGGGCGACTCGACGATGGCGCCCGCGCGGAAGACGGCGACGACGGCGGCCACCACGGATGCTTCCAGCGCCAGCCGAGTAGACGAGGGGATGAACGGAGTCACCACGACTCCATTCCCGGCCACGGTGCCTCCTCGAGGTGACGGTGGTGGTCGGGGTGGAGCAACGTCTGACGGCGGAGGTTCAGGTTCAGAAGAACAGCCCAGCAGAGGGAAGGTGGATGGGATGGAAGCGAGCGGCGCTAGATTTAGAGGAGAGGGGGTAGGCTCTAGGGCAGAGGGGGGGGGGTAGGTTAGATATAGGGCTTTGGAGCTTGTACGGCGGGCATCGAGCGGAGGGAGAGGCGATCGGGTGGCTCCGATGGGGTTCGTACCGGGTGACATCAGCTCGAGGTGGAAGAAAACGACAGTGAGGGGGGGTACTGGGCCAGAAAAAGGGTAGTTGGGCTGGGCTGGGAGGTAGTTAGGTTAGCTGCTGCCTCCTTTTCTTTTATTTTTTTCTGTTTCTTCTGTTTTTTTTTGTAAGGTTTGGTTTTAGAAGAAAAACATAGCTTTTAGCTTAATGAAAATTCTAGAAAAATTAGGTTATGCTTGTTAGCTCAAAAGCAAACAGATGCCAACTTCTATTGTCAAAAGTTTGAATTTTTATTTGGTATTTGTATTTCAACCCACTTTGGATGAATTTTCATATTAATTAAACCTTATGAAATAAAAGCATTTTGATAGGGTAGCCCCTATGAATTAAAAGATTAAAATTAGTTGATTGAATTGATAATGTTTATAAAGTGGTTATAACTCAACTTGGGTGCTGTTTGAAAGGATTTGATTTGAGATTGGAATATTTTGTTAATTAATAGAAACAACCATTTAATAGGGTGAACCCTATTATTAGTTGGATTAGACACATTGGAAAGGTTTGATATTTGATAATTTCCAAATGAGGTGTTGATGATGATTTTGCTTTGAATTTGAAAACCAATTTGGAAAGGCTTAGTGGAATTTATAACACCATTTTATTAAGTGATTCACATGGAATAAAGTGAAACAAATTGGTTGTTTTTATTTGTTATTTTTATTCCAAAAGTTGTAACAGAACAAGTATGAAAACAAAGCAGTTGAATTTGTTTGATTTTCATTGTGAAAAACAAAGAATAACAGATGCAAAACAAAAGAAACAAATGCAACAATATGATGACATGATGCAATACTTTAATTAAACAGGAAATCAAACATTCTATGGGGTAGTTTTCATACTTGGGCTGTTACACACACACCAAAGCCAAATCACTCCCAGTTCATCGAATTCATACATCCATACCACCAGATCCCTGTGAAAGTCTAGATCCACATGGAATAGACTCAGACAGGAGAGCTAGTCTATTTCACCTCTTATCCAACAGCTGAGCTACATAGCTCAAGCACACATAGCAAGAACATCTCCACAAAGCAATCCCATCACAGATCAACTTATTTCCCAGGAATCTGTGAAACCATAGATCCAGTAGGATAACAACAAGGCCAAGCAAGGAGCTGGAGGAGCAGACCTGAAGCACAACAACAACAGGAGCACAAGCAGAACATGGGAAGAAGCTCAAGTGGAAGAGGATCAAGAAGCCAAGGCTCATCAGGAAATCACAGCCACAACCATAACACCAGAAGGTGATATCTATACACATCCTAGCAAGAGATCTTGCTAAGTTATGCACAGATAGTGGGCTGGGATTTGTTTCCCTCAGTCTAGCATAGAATTGCTATGCTAAAATCATCCTAGGGAACTAAAAGGTAACATAGCATCTGTTCCTATCTATTAGATGGCCTCAGAACAACATCATGGGCCTTGGGGCAATTCAACAAGCATTAATCTGTTCATATCAGATATAATAACCAAACAATCCATAATATAGCTGCTGGGCACCAGAACCATCCAGATTGGTACCTCAAACACAACTCACCAAGTCAAATATTCCTTAGAAACATGAGAGGGACATGGTGGCACATCCTCTGAACCCTAAGGTTCAGAGTAGCACCCACCAGATGGCATATAGAGATGCCAATAATTAACCAACATCATAGATTAACATTTAGCTCAAGCACAGTACCTGTTCTTAAATAAAACTAGGGCCTCAGACTTTTGCATCACAGGCTAGGGGCACCAAGATCAAGTAAATCATGTTCTTATCAAATTAAATAGCTACCTGGAGGACAAATCCTAAGCACATGGACTAAGACAAAGTTCCAATTTGCATACACCACTGTTGCTGGGCACTAGTCCATTGGAGCAGTACCTCAACACAACTATATATGAACAGCCTAGTAATAAAAGGGAATGACAAAATGATGGCATATTCTCTGAATCACAAATTCAGAGTAATACCTATCAATATACAACACACCCATAGAAAGTTTGGAAGCCACACATGATGGTGGGCTCTGTTCAACAGATAGCCAGTCAAGGGGATTCATCACAGAAGGATATCCAAAGGAAATTAATTCACAGCAATGGCTGGGAGTAAATCCCAGACCATTTCTGCACCTCCAGCACAAAGGGGATACCCACAAGAATTCCACAAGTATAGTGCATCAGTTGGAAGATCCCTAGGAGCATAACAATACATCCTAGCATTCATATATCAAATTCATCACAGAGAATAACAAATCCTCAATAGTCTATGTGTCAAGAAATCAAAGGGAAAATTCCCACAGCTCAATTAATTCATCCACAACCTCCTAAAGGTTATATTTGGTCATGGCATGAACACTGGCACGAGGGCCAGGCTCCAGAGCAAACGGGGAAGAAGGAATCGGGAAGAGAGAGAGAGGTCAGGGGGCAGAGGAGAGAGGAGTACTTACAGGTGGTCACCTTCGTGGTGACCACGGCCAGTTGGTGGAGCGAAGCACAGAGACGAGCCACGGTTGCCCAGAAGGCCGTCCCGGCGGCGGCGCATCGACACCGCAACCATCCGCAACCACAGCCACCGTGGAGAAGCAGCAGCAGTAGCTCAGTCTCCAGGAGCCTCCATGAGTCACATCGAGGAGCCAAAGTCACCGGAGAAGTGGAGGAGCACCCGGGTACCGAAACCTAGGGTTAGGGTTCGAGGTTGCCACGGGAGCCACACGGCCAGAAACTCAGATCGAAGAGGGAGGCGGAGTAGAGGGCAGGAAGGAGAAGCAGCGGCGCTAGGGCACGGTGGAGGAGATGGACTGAGTGGAGCAGTGAAATCGCCGGAGAGGGTGGAGGCGATGGAGTCGCCTCTGCGTCGCCTCGCGAGGGAGGAGAGGGGATAGGGTTGCGGGGTGGGTGCGGGTGTGGCTGGTCTGGTCCGGCCCGACCAGACCAGTGGGTTTGACCCAACCCACTGGTGGGTTGGCCCACCTGTCAGCCTAGGGGCATTTTTTGTAATTGCTTAAGATCTTAAATAAAAGAATTAGAAAAATAATAGAAAACAATAAATTAAATTCTACAAAATTTCAAACCCTTACAAATACAACTAATTCTTAATCTAGTAAAATGGTTGAATATTAAGATTAAGAAAAATAATCCAATAATGCTTATAGTCTTAAAATTATGGATACAAAATAATATTTTAATAATAAAACTGTGATAATAAGGTTTAGAAATATTCAAAATTATTTAATCAAATGTAAATTATTCTTTCAACATTAATTAGATATTTTGAGCATTTCAAAATACTCCCTAACAAATGTTTTCTGAGAAAACAACCAATAAGTTATAAGAATAACAATAAATATTGGAAAAATAATAAATAATTCATAAAAATCAGAAAAATACAAGTTATATATCAAAATGCTCCAAATGATAAATGCAACTCATCTATGATGTGTACAAAGTAATTTTACCAAGTTTTTATGTGCAATGCTTTGCCTAATCATTAATTCATTTAAAATTAATAAAATAATAATTTATTCAAATATTTTCAGAAGACATTGAATGATATATCCAATTAAAGAGAAAAGAATTTCCAATTCAAATATGCCAAAGATAAAACATTTTATCCAACTTATAAACTTGTTTCCAAGGTATTATAAAATTCTATAATGTTTCATTATAATCAGAAATAACTGCCACAACATTATTTTCTGTATTAATAAAACCCTCATGATTTCACACCAACTAAAACCTATCATCACTAGTTATTAAGCAAAGTATTATGATGATAGAGTTAGATGTATTAGTTCCTCATTCTTCAAATAAACTTGATGTTATTAGCTCTACACTTTATAACATAAAATCAAATGTGTTTATTATGTTTTCAGCAGTTGTTTTCCATATAATAGTGTTCTCAAGTTTAGTCATGTGATAACTATTTATAACCTAAACATAATAAAGACGGTGTGGTAAATAAAAGTGAAACCCATGTAAGTCTAAAACCAGTAATAACAACATCACCACAAATAACAAAACAACTCACCTAAACTCTTGTGAATAAGTTGTCGTATTAAACATGGCTTACACTTGTAAGCTGTGGTATTTTCCAGGGGATTTCACGATGCATCTCATTACTATGCATGTATCATGTTGCCAATATTTCTGTAGTCCTTACCAGGACTACTTTGCTATCTTTCAGACGTCAGGATGTTCTACGTGACCCTTGACCCCGAAGACATGGAATATTATGGTCATTTCAATCTCAGGCAAGTTCATCACTTGCTCATATCCTTTGCAGTATCTCATAACAAACTATTGGCAAAAACCCTATCGTATTATCACCTATTCTCAAAAGAATGCATGATCCTATTTTTATAATAATATGACTAATTGAATGACTACCCGAGTGGTAGTGTTCTGTTTGGTGGGAGGATGGAACCATGGTAAGATGAATAGGTCAAAGGAAGGTTCCATCTGCATGGGAACGTATTACCTAGGAATTAACAACAACTGCCGTCAGGATTCTTGCGCCGTAAATTCGTGTTGACCATGGATCTTTTGTGGGGGGAGTAAGTCAGCCGTGATACTTCTCTCGTTCGCATGTCAACGGACTAACAGAGACATACGCTGTAGGTCTTGCGACACTACATGCACATGGGTGGGAGCCCTTACGTCCCACGGGCTCTGGGGTCTATGAGTGTCTGCCAGGGGCGCGTAGATCTCCATCGTGAGGGGTGGAATCAGGCGTTCAACCTGCTGGCAGAAATGGGTGGGCATGCGTTGTGCGGAGAAGCACGGTTTGGCTTGGACCAACTACCGGGCCCCACACCTGAGTGGGAGTGGACAGGATCTCGAGCCTGGTTGTGCAACATGGTCTTGGTCGTCCATGGGTAAAGTAACGCACCTCTGCAGAGTGTATAAGGATGTGACATGTTACCCCTTGTTCCGGGAAGGAGCTGCGAACGCCACAGGAAAGGCAACTCCATGAAAGTTCTAATCCTGTGAAGATCTGGCGGGCATAGTTTTCAGAATTAAAAGCAACCTCTTGAAGAAAGATTTACAAAAACCTTGCATTAGCTTATGACTCTTTCGAGTCTGAAGCTGTAGTTAGTGCATCAACCACCCACTGTATATCATGAACTTGCTGAGTAACGCTCGTTACTCATTCTATCCCGTTTGACCCCTGCTTAGAGTTGAAGCCCTATTGAAGTCGTCATCGGGAAGCCATCGCTGTCTAAGGGAGCTAAGTGGAGTGATCTACTACTTAGTCGGAAAAGTATCATCAGCAACAACACTGGTGGAGGACAAGCTATCAAGGTGTAGGCAGAGTCCATTCTTGGACTTAATAGTTATAAGCCTTAGGTTAGGGCTGACATCGGCCGTACTGGATTAGTTCTGAGCTAGAGTTATTCTCCGGCTTGGAGCTGCGAATTGCTTCTTCTGATGTTTCATCTGCAGGAGATCTTCTTGATTAATCAAGAAGATTCTCAAGATTTTGTAATGAAGTTTGTATCCTATAGCTTTGCTTGGACCCGCTGTGTTTCTGTTGTACCACTCTGAGAGATGTAATATTCAATGATAAGTCCTCCTTTGAGTATTATGTCACCGACTTGCGCACTACACATGCAGTGGTGTGTTGGGTAATCTCAGGTGGTATCAGAGCGAAGCGACCTTAGGATTAAAACCTTTTAGGAGATCTGTAGGTTGGTTAAGACTATAGGAAGCCATCTTATCTAAACCATATTTCCTACAACTATGATGATCATTCACTTGAGAATGATATAATCATACTTGTATAGAATATTCTTGCTCAACCTGAGTAAAGATACTTATCTATTTTCTTAATACCTAGGTATGAATAGTTAGAAGTCTAGTGTGTATCAGTGTTATTGGGAAAAAGAGTGTTCTGACATAGTCAGAAATGCTTAAGTCAAAGTGATGATTACCCCATTCTATGAATGAATAGGATGGAGTAGAACATGGTATTGAGTTAGTATAGGAGTCATCAGGAATGGATGTTGAGAATCCTTAAGAGTTATTAGAGACCATGGTAACTACGGGGTATATACCATATCCTTAGTTATCAAGTCTAGAGGGGAATCACTATAGTATAGTATAACATAGAACTAGGAGAAGGCATAAGCATTGATGGAAGCTACATTACTACTCCTACGATGTGATCAACTACATGAGGGATCAATAGATGCCGTGAGAAGTTTATCATAACCAAAATGAAGTAATTCAATTCACATGGTACTTAGTACTATGTGGAACTAAATTAGACAACAACTACTATAGGATTATTTTGTCTTGGTTTATTCCATTGCAGTAAGGCATGCAATTGGAGTAATTACCTAGGCAAAAAGTGGTTGTGTAGAATAGGACTACAAGGTAATATATACCTACTTGTAGTGTATAGCATTTAAGAGCCTTGGTACTTGAGATGTTCTACTCAAAGTACAATTATTTCACAGGCTTTTGATGCATGAGTGATAACTGCATTCGGGATTTATTGCTTCTTATTTGGATCTTTGATTGATTAGATCTATACATGAAGATTGAACTTGATGTGCATATGCATGTGCAACAACACTGAGTTCTTTCTTGATGTTACTGGTCTAGAGGGTATAGGATTAGTATGAGAGCGGTCTGAAATATCATCTGATTGAAGTAACCACCAAAGATCTACAAGACCAGAAAGTCAAGAAGGAAGATGACCATCAAGACACTGATGGGAATGGACCACATTCCACATCCTGTCTGGAGTTGGTGAGCTACTACATCAACACATGGTGAGCTACCACAAGTGATGCCAAGAAAATAACCTGAGTAGTTATATCTTAGAAGGAAACCTGTAGAAGTTGATAGATAAACTTATAGAATCGTTCCATAGAAGTCAAAACCCAAAGATATAGAAGGACCATAGGAAGTAACTAGTGGAATAGGGTATAATCACCTATAGGAAAGAGTTAAAACTCGAGGCAACTCGAAGATATTTTTTTAATTCGAAGAGTCTAAAGTCAGTGTACACTACTTTGTACAAGTTTCTTTGAAAAATCTCTATCTTCAGACCATTAGACTGAACCAAATGGAGACCAAACCATAGACAATATTCAGTGTATTGGAAGAATCTTGTTGGTTATTCATCACCTGGTAAATGTACCAACTGTTCTTCAGAAAGTTGTGAGAGTTAGGAAACCATACCTATTCATCGGAGAATGAAACCTGGTATCCATTATATGGTGGAAATACCACGTGGTTCTTCGTGAGACCATTAGGAAGGCCTAGTAACAAGACAGAGTTGTCCTAACAGCGGTCATACTATTAGAATATCATACAAGACAGTGGAAGGTGAACAATGAAGACAAGAGGATACACATGTCAATGTCAACACCGGAAACAGATGTGAAGATTCAACAGTCTACGGAAGTTCTCTCTACCTATCTTTACGTGAGAGAGGTTGAACTTCGGGACGAAGTTCTTGTTAAGGGGAGATACTGTAACATCCCAGTGTTTGGGAAGTTATAAGGATATAAATTTAATATGTGCATTTGCTAAGCATGCATCTAAAAGTACGGAAAATTTTGGCGCGAAAGTTTAAACAAACCAAAGTGACCAATGTTTCTCTTGACATGATGAAATAGGACTAGCTCATCTAGTTAAGAGTACAATTGGAGTGATCTTTATAAGTAGTATCTTAAGAAATCAAATCATCTGGTTACACAAACCATAATTGGTTGTGACCAACACTAACTCACAACAAGTCTAACCTCAAGTCTTTAAGTGATTTGAGAGAAATCAACTAGGTATCTCGAACTCGAAGAGGGGTGAGTATCCAAAGCACAGAATTGATGATCTTACTTCTGCAAGTTAGTCATGTATAACTGGATGATCTCATCAGTCCTGATGGATGAATCTGAACGAGGAAACAAACCTTCTTAACCAATACTAAACCTGATCACTGTGTGATCTTTCCAAACTCTTGTCTACATTCCTGCATGACCATGGCTACAAGAGAAGCAACCCAGGAGGGAGCCAAGATAGAAGATATCAATCGAGGGGGTGAAACCCTGGTGTTTGGTGCCATACAAGAATAATTTGAGTACAAGACCTGATCAATCTTGTAAACAGATTATTTCTGAGGGCATTAAACACTTGAGTTTCATTAAGTAAGATTATACAGGATCAAGCTGGTAGTTTATTCTGAGACATCATCAGACGAGAAGCGGCAATTGGAGACTTATTCGCAAATGCTATACGCTGGAGTGATCGAGATTTCATCGATGTTTTAGTAAAGAGAGAAAAACGAGATTAGAAGAAAGTGAATTTCGATATGACTTATTGATTAAATTTGAAATCGAGAAGTTCAAACTTGAATGATTTGAAACTTGTGAGTAGTTGAATTGAATTTGAATTCAAATTGATTAAACAAGAAAATACAATTAACATAATCAAATTGAAACAATTAAGAAATAATAAATATTGGATATTTCCAATTTCATTGTGTATAAGAAAAAGAAAATAATAAACTTTATTGATAATAAAATAATAATACAGAGTTATTACATGATTCAACAAATAGAAAATTACATGCTGACATTTACAAAATAAAATTCCTATACTAATTCTTGCTTAAAAGTCTTCAATTGTTAATCTTCTGTACCTGCAAAAATCAATAAGAAAAGCAAAGAAAAGTAAAAAGATTAGTGGGGGGTTAGTACTCTCAGCTGGGCAGTGAGATGCACTGCTAATCGCATCATCGAGTCTAGGCTTAGACAAGTTAAGCATCTGTTCAGATCAGAAAAATATCTCAGTGTAACTTCAAGGGCAAGTATCAGGTAATACAAGTGTAGGCAAAAATAAACACAACACCAGGATAATACCAAGTCCAGCCGAGCCAATCTCCTAGTCCAAAAGATCTTGGACAGCTCACACGCACATAGGTGACACATCTCTGTATGTTGGTGTGCTGTCAAAGCTACATCAGATAGATAAAAGGAAAGCAATCGTAGAGCATAGGAGCAAAGCCCCGTTTCACCACCACCACCAGCATCTACTCGAGCTCCACAGCTCACAACCACACACCAAAGCCAAATCACTCCCAGTTCATCGAATTCATACATCCATACCACCAGATCCCTGTGAAAGTCTAGATCCACATGGAATAGACTCAGACAGGAGAGCTAGTCTATTTGACCTCTTATCCAACAGCTGAGCTACATAGCTCAAGCACACATAGCAAGAACATCTCCACAAAGAAATCCCATCACAGATCAACTTATTTCCCAGGAATCTGTGAAACCATAGATCCAGTAGGATAACAACAAGGCCAAGCAAGGAGCTGGAGGAGCAGACCTGAAGCACAACAACAACAGGAGCACAAGCAGAACATGGGAAGAAGCTCAAGTGGAAGAGGATCAAGAAGCCAAGGCTCATCAGGAAATCACAGCCACAACCATAACACCAGAAGGTGATATCTACACACATCCTAGCAAGAGATCTTGCTAAGTTATGCACAGATAGTGGGCTGGGATTTGTTTCCCTCAGTCTAGCATAGAATTGCTATGCTAAAATCATCCCAGGGAACTAAAAGGTAACATAGCATCTGTTCCTATCTATTAGATGGCCTCAGAACAACATCATGGTCCTTGGGGCAATTCAACAAGCATTAATCTGTTCATATCAGATATAATAACCAAACAATCCATAATATAGCTGCTGGGCACCAGAACCATCCAGATTGGTACCTCAAACACAACTCACCAAGTCAAATATTCCTTAGAAACATGAGAGGGACATGGTGGCACATCCTCTGAACCCTAAGGTTCAGAGTAGCACCACCGATGGCATATAGAGATGCCAATAATTAACCAACATCATAGATTAGCATTTAGCTCAAGCACAGTACCTGTTCTTAAATAAAACTAGGGCCTCAGACTTTTGCATCACAGGCTAGGGGCACCAAGATCAAGTAAATCATGTTCTTATCAAATTAAATAGCTACCTGGAGCACAAATCCTAAGCACATGGACTAAGACAAAGTTCCAATTTGCATACACCACTGTTGCTGGGCACTAGTCCATTGGAGCAGTACCTCAACACAACTATATATGAACAGCCTAGTAATAAAAGGGAATGACAAAATGATGGCATATTCTCTGAATCACAAATTCAGAGTAATACCTATCAATATACAGCACACCCATAGAAAGTTTGGAAGCCACAAATGATGGTGGGCTCTGTTAAACAGATAGGCAGTCAAGGGGATTCATCACAGAAGGATATCCAAAGGAAATTAATTCACAACAATGGCTGGGAGTAAATCCCAGACCATTTCTGCACCACCAGCACAAAGGGGATACCCACAAGAATTCCACAAGTATAGTGCATCAGTTGGAAGATCCCTAGGAGCATAACAATACATCCTAGCATTCATATATCAAATTCATCACAGAGAATAACAAATCCTCAATAGTCTATGTGTCAAGAAATCAAAGGGAAAATTCCCACAGCTCAATTAATTCATCCACAACCTCCTAAAGGTTATATTTGGTCATGGCATGAACACTGGCACGAGGGCTAGGCTCCAGAGCAAACGGGGAAGAAGGAATCGGGAAGAGAGAGAGAGAGGTCAGGGGGCAGAGGGAGAGGAGTACTTACAGGTGGTCACCTTCGTGGTGACCACGGCCAGTTGGTGGAGCGAAGCACAGAGACGAGCCACGGTTGCCCAGAAGGCCGTCCCGGCGGCGGCGCATCGACACCGCAACCATCCGCAACCACAGCCACCGTGGAGAAGTAGCAGCAGTAGCTCAGTCTCCAGGAGCCTCCATGAGTCACATCGAGGAGCCAAAGTCACCGGAGAAGTGGAGGAGCACCCGGGTACCGAAACCTAGGGTTAGGGTTCGAGGTTGCCACGGGAGCCACACAGCCAGAAACTCAGATCGAAGAGGGAGGCGGAGTAGAGGGCAGGAAGGAGAAGCAGCGGCGCTAGGGCACGGTGGAGTAGATGGACTGAGTGGAGCAGTGAAATCGCCGGAGAGGGTGGAGGCGATGGAGTCGCCTCTGCGTCGCCTCGCGAGGAGAGGAGAGGGGATAGGGTTGCGGGGTGGGTGCGGGTGTGGCTGGTCTGGTCCGGCCCGACCAGACCAGTGGGTTTGACCAACCCACTGGTGGGTTGGCCCACCTGTCAGCCTAGGGGCATTTTTTGTAATTGCTTAAGATCTTAAATAAAAGAATTAGAAAAATAATAGAAAACAATAAATTAAATTCTACAAAATTTCAAACCCTTACAAATACAACTAATTCTTAATCTAGTAAAATGGTTGAATATTAAGATTAAGAAAAATAATCCAATAATGCTTATAGTCTTAAAATTATGGATACAAAATAATATTTTAATAATAAAACTGATAATAAGGTTTAGAAATATTCAAAACTATTTAATCAAATGTAAATTATTCTTTCAACATTAATTAGATATTTTGAGCATTTCAAAATACTCCCTAACAAATGTTTTCTGAGAAAACAACCAAATAAGTTATAAGAATAACAATAAATATTGGAAAAATAATAAATAATTCATAAAAATCATCAAAATACAAGTTATATATCAAAATGCTCCAAATGATAAATGCAACTCATCTATGATGTGTACAAAGTAATTTGACCAAGTTTTTATGTGCAATGCTTTGCCTAATCATTAATTCATTTAAAATTAATAAAATAATAATTTATTCAAATATTTTCAGAAGACATTGAATGATATATCCAATTAAAGAGAAAAGAATTTCCAATTCAAATATGCCAAAGATAAAACATTTTATCCAACTTATAAACTTGTTTCCAAAGGTATTATAAAATTCTATAATGTTTCATTATAATCAGAAATAACTGCCACAACATTATTTTCTGTATTAATAAAACCCTCATGATTTCACACCAACTAAAACCTATCATCACTAGTTATTAAGAAAAGTATTATGATGATAGAGTTAGATGTATTAGTTCCTCATTCTTCAAATAAACTTGATGTTATTAGCTCTACACTTTATAACATAAAATCAAATGTGTTTTATTATGTTTTCAGCAGTTGTTTTCCATATAATAGTGTTCTCAAGTTTAGTCATGTGATAACTATTTATAACCTAAACATAATAAAGACGGTGTGGTAAATAAAAGTGAAACCCATGTAAGTCTAAAACCAGTAATAACAACATCACCACAAATAACAAAACAATTCACCTAAACTCTTGTGAATAAGTTGTCGTATTAAACATGGCTTACACTTGTAAGCTGGGGTATTTTCCAGGGGATTTCACGATGCATCTCATTACTATGCATGTATCATGTTGCCAATATTTCTGTAGTCCTTACCAGGACTACTTTGCTATCTTTCAGACGTCAGGATGTTCTACGTGACCCTTGACCCCGAAGACATGGAATATTATGGTCATTTCAATCTCAGGCAAGTTCATCACTTGCTCATATCCTTTGCAGTATCTCATAACAAACTATTGGAAAAAACCCTATCGTATTACCACCTATTCTCAAAAGAATGCATGATCCTATTTTTATAATAATATGACTAATTGAATGACTACCCGAGTGGTAGTGTTCTGTTTGGTGGGCGGATGGAACCATGGTAAGATGAATAGGTCAAAGGAAGGTTTCATCTGCATGGGAACGTATTACCTAGGAATTAACAACAACTGCCGTCAGGATTCTTGCGCCGTAAATTCGCGTTGACCATGGATCTTTTGTGGGGGGAGTAAGTCAGCTGTGATACTTCTCTCGTTCCCATGTCAACGGACTAACAGAGACGTACGTTGTAGGTCTTGCGAGACTACATGCACATGGGTGGGAGCCCTTACGTCCCACGGGCTCTGGGGTCTATGAGTGTCTGCCAGGGGCGCGTAGATCTCCATCGTGAGGGGTGGAATCAGGCGTTCAACCTGCTGGCAGAAATGGGTGGGCATGCGTTGTGCGGAGAAGCACGGTTTGGCTTGGACCAACTACCGGGCCCCACACCTGAGTGGGAGTGGACAGGATCTCGAGCCTGGTTGTGCAACATGGTCTTGGTCGTCCATGGGTAAAGTAACGCACCTCTGCAGAGTGTATAAGGATGTGACATGTTACCCCTTGTTCCGGGAAGGAGCTGCGAACGCCGCAGGAAAGGCAACTCCATGAAAGTTCTAATCCTGTGAAGATCTGGCGGGCATAGTTTTCAGAATTAAAAGCAACCTCTTGAAGAAAGATTTACAAAAACCTTGCATTAGCTTATGACTCTTTCGAGTCTGAAGCTGTAGTTAGTGCATCAACCACCCACTGTATATCATGAACTTGCTGAGTAACGCTCGTTACTCATTCTATCCCGTTTGACCCCTGCTTAGAGTTGAAGCCCTATTGAAGTCGTCATCGGGAAGCCATCGCTGTCTAAGGGAGCTAAGTGGAGTGATCTACTACTTAGTCGGAAAAGTATCATCAGCAACAACACTGGTGGAGGACAAGCTATCAAGGTGTAGGCAGAGTCCATTCTTGGACTTAATAGTTATAAGCCTTAGGTTAGGGCTGACATCGGCCGTAGTGGATTAGTTCTGAGCTAGAGTTCTTCTCCGGCTTGGAGCTGCGAATTGCTTCTTCTGATGTTTCATCTGCAGGAGATCTTCTTGATTCATCAAGAAGATTCTCAAGATTTTGTAATGAAGTTTGTATCCTATAGCTTTGCTTGGACCCGCTGTGTTTCTGTTGTACCACTCTGAGAGATGTAATATTCAATGATAAGTCCTCCTTTGAGTATTATGTCACCGACTTGCGCACTACACATGCAGTGGTGTGCTGGGTCATCTCAGGTAGGGTGCCGAAACAGAGATTTATGTCCCCCAAAACTTGTCGTCGGCGGCGGCGGTGCTACGGAACTTTTCGTGGAAGGGGGTCGATGTCTTTAGGGTTTATGCATCGGGGGGCATATATAGGTGAAAGGGCGATGGCGGTGGTCGCCTGAGGGGTATACACCAGTCCCAAGCACAGCCAAGGGCCCACCCGCGCCCAGGCATGGTGTGGGGGCTCCGGGGCCCCCTCCGGGTCTCTTTGGGACTCCGTGGAACCTTTGGGAATTCTAAGAATTCCGGGCTTCGAATTTTCCGATTCCGAGAATGTTTCCAGAATAAAAAAATTGAAGCTAAAAACAGCAGAAAATAGGAACTAGCTCTGTGGCATTTTGTCAATAGGTTAGTCCCGGGAAATCGATAAATAATTACATAAAGTGTAAGGAAAACATGTAGCATATGGCATGAAAACAACATGGAACATCAGATATTAAGGATATGTTTATGACGTATCAACATCCCCAAGCTTAGTTCCTACTCGTCCTCGAGTAGGTAAACGATAAAAAATACATAATTTCTGAGGTGACATGCTACCAACATAAACTTGATCATCTAAATTGTAAAATCATAAGCATAGCTGAGATCATAGAACTTTAACACAAGTATGATAAATATAATTCTAACAATAAGGCATAGCAATCACCTTGCATCATGAAAAGTAACACAAACAAAATATCATGAATAATAATGCACTCGAAAGCTATATGTTTGTTTCAAGCATAGAGATAACATAGCAAAGTGATATTTCGCTTGTCCTTAAGAGTGGGGCAAATCATAAATGTCAGGACACCTTCAAAGTTCATGAGGAAGACTTGAACAAATAATTTTAGAACAAACAATAACACATCATGAATCAATTTATAATGTTTCTGGGACAAATGCACATTAAACTCAGAAAGGAAACTATGCTATCTCAACTGTGCATAAAGTTAGAAGGTGGAGACAACATAAAAGTAAAAGAAAGTCCCTGCGCAGAGTTAAGCAGGGATCACTCATGTGCTAGAGATTTTATTTTGTTAAACAGAGGTATAAAGTGGTTGACACTCCTCCCAACCTTTATTACACAAACCATGGCTAACCGATTCCTCGAGTGCCTGCCAAAAATCACATACCATGGACAAGTGTCTAATTGTTAGAGAGGTGTATGCTTATGTCAACGAATGGTAAACAGAAAATACAGTGCGTCACAAGCCAACTAGACTTCACAAGAAAGGCTCCCATAGAAGGACGCATCTGGTTAGAAGGTCATCCCTCTTTCTTTTTTGTTTACACAATTATGCTTTGACTGATAAATCAGGGACAAAAGTAGTGAAGAGAATTTGTTGTATTAGTTTGGGGCTGGGCACCCCGCTGCCAGCTCTTCTATCAATTGGATAAGCGGATGAAGCCACTAGTCCAGGGTGTGAAAGTCCAATCAACAAGTGAGATGAAGATTCTCTATTTACGTCCTCATGAGCTAAAATAGGAGGACAAAACAGGAGTAATTTTGAAGGTTTTAAAGGTAACACGTGAGAAATTTACTTTGGAGTGGCAGTTAAATACCACATGTATGTAGGTATGGTGGAAACATTTGGCAAACTTTGGTTGTTGGGAGTTGGATGCATGAGTAGAGCTCATACTCAGTACAAAAATCAAGAGAGCAATAATGGCCATAATCATGCATAGCGACAAAAACATTATTAATCAAAGCATAAAGGGTATTACAAGTTCAAAAACTAAATGATCATAGCGGCTATAAGTGACTGGTTTGTAGTCATAAACCGGGTGTAAGCATGCGCCAAGTCAACCAAATAAAACATTCAAAGGAGAACACCACAAATTTATGCTTCAATATGACAACAACAAATCATGATTTTTTCAATGGCACATTAAACACTCTCAGCTATTTGATACAAATCATGCTACAAAATAACTATTAGGCTTTAAAATTAAAATAACATCTAGCATGACATGAAAAAGTCTAGCCACGGTCTATACAAGTTTCTAATTGCACCGTTATAAGCACAAAAACTGTACTACTGCTTTCCAACACCAAGCATTTCATAATAAAAAAACTCTCCAAGAGATACAACAATGAAACAATATAGTACTAACACAACTCTACTAAAACTAATAGCTTTAAATAAGAGATGCAAGAAAAACAGGAGCTAAACAGAAATTTTGCAGCAGCTAGAAGAAAAACTAAGAATATGAGCACAACGAGTATTCAAACGAAAAAGAGGAGCATGTCGCTCTCCCACACAAAGAATGCTAGGTTCCAAATATATTATTGCAGAAAGGAAAACAAAATAAAAACAAAAAAAAACAAACAGACGCTCTAAGTAAAATTCATATGATGTGACCGAATAAAAATATAGTTTCACTAAAAGTGACCTGATAAATTGCTGACGAAGAAGGGATGTATTGGGCATCCCCAAGCTTAGACGCTTGAGTCTTCTTAGAATTTTCTAGGATGAACCGTGGGGGCATACCCAAACTTTGACCTTGCACTCTTCTTGATCATATTATATCACCCTTTTCTCCTGACCCTTGAAAACTTTCTTCACACCACACTCAAAGTAATTCACATTAGAGGGTTAGTGCATCAATAAAAAAATCCATGGGTTCTGCATGGGCACAAGTTCTATTAATACTTTTAAACAATAGCTACATCCACTGATGTTTCTTGAAGCAAAGAAACCCACTTGACATCGTAAAGAGCAAATGCAAGAAAAATTGCATAATCTGGCAAAACCAGAATAGTCTGTAAATACGAATTTTTTCAGGGCACTTACGCTGCTCAGATCGAAAAAATAAAGAACGAAATTTTTTCAGAATTAGCTGTGGAATAAGTACACAAAATTTCATGTAATTTTGATCTTTCTGTGAATTATGCGATTTTTTACGGTGGACAACAAAAATTATGCGATTTTTTACGGTGAATTATGCGATTTCTTCGTGCGCAGAAATCCAAAACCAACTCCAACTTTCGCTAGAAGCTTTACTAGGCACAACTAAAACATGAAATAAAGATACAAATTAGTTTCTACAGAAGTAAACAACACATTGACTCAAAGAAAACAGAGAAAAACAAAGCAAAAATAAAACCATGGGTTATCTCCCAAGAAGTGCTTTTCTTTAAGGTCTTTTAGCTAGCCAAATGTAAAACAAATTTAAGTCTAACCCACTTCCTGTGAAAAAGAATCTTGTATAAGAACAAGTCAATAAAACACAAAGCGGCTAGCATAGGAAGACAAAATAAGTGCAACTTCAAAATTTTCAACATAAAGAGGGGAAACTTGATATTTTTAAGATGCATAAGACCATGTTTCCCTCTCTCATAATAACTTTCAGTAGCATCATGAATTAAATTAACAATATAATTATCATATATAACATTCTTATCAGGAGCCACATGCATAAAAG
>JAPCYS010000325.1:0-34744 GCA_028641055.1 Alopecurus myosuroides
GAGCTCTGCTCCCATCTCGGACATCATGGGTAACAAGGAGGCAAGTGGCAGAGTAGCCAAGTGGGCAATCGAGCTAGCCGCGTATGCACCTGGGTATGCAAGAAGAGAATCTATCAAGTCTCAGATTCTGGCGGAATTCCTGGTGGACTGGGCCGAGGCAGTATGAACCTCCTGCTCCAGTTTCTAATTACTGGAAGATGCACTTTGATGGCTCGAAGGTGAAGGAAGGCCTTGGTGCTGGCGTGGTGCTGACATCACCCAAGCGAGATCAACTCAAGTATGTGCTGCAGATTCATTTCAAGGCGTCCAACAATGTTGCAGAGTATGAGGCAGTGGTACATGGCTTGCGAGTAGCCAAAGAAGTTGGAGTGCAGCGCATCATATGCTATGGTGATTCAGATCTGGTGGTGCAGCAAGTCTCGGGCACTTGGGATGCCTTGGATGCCAACATGGCATCATATCGCTTCCTGGTGCAGTCTATGACTGGGTTTTTCGAAGGCTGTGAGTTTCAGCACATTCACCGAGCAGAGAACGAAGCAGCAGATGAGTTATCCTAGTTGGGATCTTCTCGGCAATCCATCCCGGCGGGAATCGCCTTGGAGCATTTGAGGAAGCCATCCATCAAGCCTTCTCCCAACTCGGAGTCTATATTTGTTCCTTCTCTGCCAAGTGAGGAATCTGATCCCATGGAGATTGACTGGGAGAATGCTACAGGAAACCCGGGGACTGCCGTCCTCTACTCGGGGACTGCCACTCCTTACTCGGGGACTGCCACTCCTTACTCGGGGACTGCCACTCCTTACTCGGGGACTTCCATTCCTTACTCGGGGACTGCCACTCCTTACTCGGGGACTGCTGTCCTTAACCTGGGGACTATCGCATTCATTGAGGAGGTTCTCGCCAATCGATCTGGGCTGCAAAGAAGTGCTCCCACCCCTAAAGAGCAACCAGAGGTACCCGTCCCAATGGAAGTGGACGAACCAGTGTTTCCCGCACGGGAGACACCGAGTTGGGCTATGCCCATATTATCCTTTCAAGGGACGGTACTCTACCTGAAGATGAGGTGACTGCAAGGCAGATTCAGAGAAGATCCAAGGGCTACACTATAGTCCGAGATGTGCTGCACAAGAGAAGTGCCACAGGCGTGCTGCAACGTTGTGTGGATCCAGCAGAAGGAGAGGAGATCCTGGTAGAGATACACCAAGGAGAATGCGGGCACCATGCCTCTTCTCGGGCGCTGGTCCAGAAAGCTTTCCGGCATGGCTTCTACTGGCTGACAGGACTGCAGCAAGCTGAGGATATCGTGAGGAAGTGCACAGGCTGCCAGATGTTCGCAAGTAAGATTCACATGCCTGCTTCCGAGTTGAAAACAATTCCTATCACCTGGCCATTTGCTGTTTGGTGTTGGACATGGTTGGGCCTTTCCAGCCGGCTAGAGGCAACATGACTCACATCCTGGTCATGGTGGACAAGTTCACCAAGTGGATTGAAGTGAAACCTATTCGGAGGTGTGATGGGGCCACGGCTGTGAAATTCGTGAAGGATGTGATCCTGAGATATGGCTACCCGCACAGTATCATCACCGACAACGGCACAAACTTTGCTGAGGGAGCAATGGTGCGGTTCTGCAGAGATAAGCATATCCGACTAGACGTTGCGTCAGTCGCGCATCCTGCTTCCAATGGGCAAGTTGAAAGAGCAAATGGCATGGTACTGGCAGGCATAAAGCCAAGGCTGACGGAGCCGCTGCTGAAAACACCTGGGTGTTGGTTAGACGAGTTGCCAGCGGTGTTGTGGAGTCTAAGGACTACCCCCAACCGGTCAACCGGCTACACGCCATTCTTCTTGGTATACGGGGCTGAGGCCGTGTTGCCAATAGACCTAGAGCATGACTCCCCCCGAGTAACCCTCTACACTGAGGTGGAGGCGAGAGAATCTCGAGAAGACGACGTTGACCTGCTTGAAGAAGCAAGAGAGCTGACTCTGTCACGTTCGGCTATCTACCAGCAAAACCTGCGGCGTTATCATAGCCGAAAGGTGAACCCAAGGGTTTTCCGAGAAGGAGACATGGTCCTTAGGCTTGTGCAGCGCACATCCGGGATGCACAAGTTGTCTCCTCCATGGGAAGGGCCTTTTATTGTGAGCAAAGCGCTGCACAATGATGCGTACTATCTTGTAGATGTGCGCCCACCACAGGCGAACAGGGCAGATAAATCCGGAGAGGAAACCAAGCGCCCTTGGAATGTAGCTCTACTTCGTCGTTTTCATTCATGAGCAAAGATGTGTATGTACCCTCTTATCCGAGTTGAAATTCTACTCTGCAATCTGAAATTGTTCTCGGGGACTGCCCTCGTCCAAAATTGCTCTAAGTGTTTTTACTCGGCTTACCTTTTGCCTATCGGTTGCTCTACTTCAAAATTCAAAGGTACATTGAGTACTGTGTTTAAACCTACATGCCAACTCTTCGACTTTGCTGCTGTCCGAAACCCGCTTCATGGCAAGCAAGAGAACAAGCAAAAGGTCCATGAGCACAAGAAAAATTACTAAGGAAAAGAAGAGTGCAGGAACCGAGTAGGGTGTTTTTGTTACTGTTCTGTGAATTGTCTGTCCGGCTAAATGGTGGGCTGCGTTACTATGATTGTTTCTAAGCGGCTAAGTATTTGCAGCTCTACTCTTTAACTCTTGTGACTCGAATACCAAGAAAGCAACAAGTTGCGGGTAGAGCTGAGACAAAAAGGGAGAGTGAATAAGAAATGCAACTCGGGGACTCGCATGATAACGCAACTCGGCATCCAGCCCAGGTTGAACAAATTGATTAAGTTGGAAGTAACAAAAGTGGGAATAAAATTGAGTAGCAACGGAATAAAATAGTCTGGTACATCTGCTCCCGGCATCCCGGGGATCTGATAAGTGTTTGAGTAAGAAATTTGCAGGATGAAATCAAATTCAGGTTGATGGGGCGTTCTCGGCTCGCCTTGGTTGCTTCGCTTTCCTCGGTGGCCTTGGTGGCGTCCGCCTCTGCGCTGGCATCAACAGTCCTCGCTTGCTCGGCGTCAGGCTCGGTGGCGAGCTGCTCAGAAGTAGCAGTGGCCACCGAGATGGGCGTTGTCGTGGAAGCGGAGCCGGTCTCGGGGGCGTGGCTGCGCACCGTGTCGTCGAGTGCGGCTCCTGAGGAGGTGCCGAACTCGAGGGCAGCTGTGTCGATCTCCTTGACCTCTTCATCGCTGCTCGCGATGACCGCGGCCTTCCCTTTGCCCTGAGGCGAATCGAAGAAGCCCAGCTCGGGATCCGTCTCTTCATCCTCCTCCTCGTCCTCCTCCAACTCGGTGTCGGGCTCAGGGAGGCCATCGATGAAAGTGGCCGTATCCGTGCACTCCGCAACCTCATACGCAATCAGTTTGCGCGTGGTCACACAGCTGGGATCCATCTCCCACTTGGAATTGGCGCGCTTCCCGCGGATGACCTGCATGTTCAGATTCTCGTACCAGGAGGCAACGCAGAGCAGCATCAGATCAGCGCCTGCCCGAGCTCCCGAGGCGCGCCACTTCTTCAACTCGGCCTTCACATTGCGCAGCTTCAGAGCAAGGCCATCGATGGTTGTCGGCGCGGAATCTTCAGGCCAGAATAGCTTGTGAAGCTCGAAGCCGACGCGCACCAGGTCGGTGCCCACGCTGTCTAGGCGTTCGAAATGCCCTCGCATCACCAGCAGGCTGTCCTCAATGTCGGCTCTGGTGTCCGCAGCCTCGCCCTTCTCAACACGAGCTGCTTGGGCCTTGGCCAAAGCTGGCGCGCAAGCGGACACGAGATCAGGGAAGATTTCTGCACAAAAGCAAGTGAGAAATTCAGTCACAGGATCAGAGAAGAGGTATGACCGAGAAGAAGAGATGCAGAAAGGAAGAACTTACTATTCAGCTCGTGGCGCAGCTGTTGCAGCTGGGTCTTCCATGTTTCTTCATTGGACACGTGCTTCTCCTCGAGCAAGCGGAGCCCATCCAGCTGAGAAAAGAGCCCAGCATTGGCTTTTTTCAGTACCTCGCACTCCTTCTCGAGGGTTTTCATCTTGGCATTGAAGGTTGTCTCGGCTTTTGCCTTCTCGGCAATGGCTCTGTCCCTCTCGTCGCCAAGCTTGACAGCATCCTGGAGTGCCTTCTGCAGCTGGAGTTGCAGCGTCTCCATCTCGGTAGTGTGTGCACTCTGCAGAGCTGCAGATTGGCTTACTAGTCGCACCTCCACCTCTGCAGGTTTGAGGCAATCTTGATGCTCTAAGACAAACTTCTTATGATCTTCTGAAAAGAGCAAAGCACAGTTAGCAGAGAAGCAAAGGAAACAGACACAAGGGCAAACCGAGTAGACGGAGGTTTACCTTCTAGCTTCTTGATGGTGGTCTCGGCATTCGCAACAAAGGCACGGCAGTTCGAGTGCTCGTCAGCCAGGGCCTTCAGTTTCCCTGCAGAGTAGAAATGGTTAACGCAAAAAGCAATAGCGGGCGTAAACAAGAAACGCAAGAACCGCGTAAGCGAGAAGCGTACCTTCCACCTCGGACAGCCTCATGGTATTGTTCATGACTTCCTTGTCGGCTTCCTCGGCGCTCACCTTCTCCTTCTCAAGGGCGGCAATACGCCTCTTGGCAATGGCATGGTTCCAGAGAAGTCGGCGGTGCAAGTCGGTCCGCTTCAGTACACTATTCTGAGAAGCAAAAGAAACAAGTGTCAAGCAAAGTATTTGAGATTCCACCCGAGAAGGCGGCTACTCGGAAGAGTGTCCGCCTACTCGGCCAGAATCTCGGGGACTGGGTGATGGATAAGGATAAGAGGAAGAGAAGAAAAGAAGTAGAGATGCAACTCGGAAAAGTTAAGTTGAGGCTTACCGCGTAAGATTGCTCGAGATCTTCTGCATTCTTGCGGTGCACGAACATCTTGGCAGCCAGAGTGGCAGAAGTGGTCGAGACGGTCATGGGTTTGCAACCCAAGTCCACCTTGTTCCAGTCCTGGCGCATGTGGTCGATGTCGCCCAAATCGATGTCGTTCCAGTTGGGGTTGCCGAGAATCTTGCTATCCCATTTGGCATCAATGAAGCCGATGAGGTAGAGTACCTGCTCAAGGCTCTGGGATATCGCCTGGTCTTGAGCTCCCCGAGAAGCAATGGAGGCGGATCTCCTGGTTTGGGGCCGAGGGCCCGGAGTCCACCGCCAAGGCTTTCCTTCCTCTTGTGAGAGCAATCTTCCGGTCCTCGACGGAAAGGCCAATCTGGCGCTGTTGGCTGACCTTTACCATATAATCCGGGTAGAGGGGCTGATCAGCTACGGTAGCGGCGGCAGGAACCGCACTGGGATTGCGGATAACCAGCTGCCTGGACTGGCCAGCTGGTGTCGGCGGCGGCTTGTCGGCAGTTTTCTTCTTTGCCTTCTCTTTCTGAGCGGTTGGCTTCTCGACCTTCTGCGTCTCGGCTTCCTTCTTCTCGGCTGCCCTCTTCTCGACTGCCTCCTTCAGAGCATCTAGGGCTTGTTTCCTGGTTACTCGCCCGGCAGGAGGGCTGGCTGCGTCCTTGGTCTGTGGCACCAAGGAGGAATCTGGCGGTGCAGAGCCTTGATCGATGGGTGGCACCACGGACCCACCACTTTGTGCAGCATCTGGTTGCGCGCTACCCTGTGCAGCGCCTGGCTGCGCACTGCTCAGGGGATACTCCTCAGTCATGGCCGCAACTTCTACCGCTGCTCGGCAGCGGGATCCTCTTGTCCGGCAGCGTCTGTGGCTGGCTGCTCAGGTTCGGCTTCTTGCCGCTCGACGGCGGCGTCATCATCGTGCATCTCCTGATCACGGTCTTGATTCCCCTCGGCGGTGTCGACCGGAGGGGAAGGTGGCCTCTCTTGATGAGCAGTGCCCTGCGCCTCCTGTTCGGCGCGGGATTGCTGCTCTGTGTCAGTGGTTTGGGCATCAGTGCCCTGCAGTGGTGCATTGGCGGCATTGTTCTCGTCGCCATCGAGGTCGATTAGCTTGTCGACATCGATGGCAGTCTTCTTCTGAGTTTCGCTGGATGCAAGAGCGGCATCCGCGTTCAAGGGGGCTCTGGAGAGGAAATTGGAATCAAAGATAAGAAAAGGGCAGAGGAAAACAAGAGAAAACAGTGAAGGAAAGGGATTGGGAGTCAACCGAGAAGAGCAAAGCAAACTGAAACATGCAACCGAGAAGAAACTTACGCGGTGGTAGAGGAAATTGTTCGCCTCGTTCTCTTCACGACCGCTTTCTTAGTCGTCTTCTCGGTCATCTTCTTCTTCTTGGCGGGGGCTCTAGGCGCCGCTGCCGGTCCGTTTGCGAGTAGCTGGTGCAGCAAGAGAAAGAGGATTGACCTCAAGGGCTTTCTCCTCCTCGTCCTCGTCATCATCCTCAGCATTTGCAGCATCTGTGAAATAGGGAGGAAGGAAAACACTTCAGAAACAGCAGGCAAAGGGCTTGTGCTTTTCGCAGAGGGAGAGCGCAAGTTCAGTTACCTTCGAACTCGTCATCAGACCAGTCGCGAAGAGATGTTTTGGTAGGCTGCTTCTCTGTCGTAGGGGAGTGAGGAAGGTTGATCTGGTCTGCAGTCTCAAAAGAGGCCTTGTCGTCCTCCTCTCGGTCAGCAAACCAATTGCCTTCGAAGCGCTCACAGCTCTCCATAAGCTGGCGATTGAGGACCTGAAGAGCGGAGAAGTGACACAAATTAGCCGAGTAGCGAGGAGGTATCCTACTCGGATAGGCGTGCAAACATGAAGTACACTAAGCCTAAGCAATTTTACCGAATGTCCTACTCGGATAGGCGTGCAAACACAAAGCATACTAAGCCTAAGCAATTTTACCGAATGTCCTACTCGGATAGGCGTGCAAACACAAAGCATACTAAGCCTAAGTAATTTTACCGAATGTTCTACTCGGATAGGCGTGCAAACACAAAGCACACTAAGCCTAAGCAACCTTACTGAATATTCCACCCGACAAGGCGTGCAGGCACAAAGCACACTAAGCCTATACAATTCTACTAAGTACTCTACTCGGTACGGAATGTAATTGCTAGTCGCAGCCAAGAGAGAAGATTTTCTAGTCGGATGGCAAATATCGAAAGCAGAATAAGAAAAACGTACCCGGGGAATCGGTTTCGTGCGGCTGAATGGGATGAACCCATACTGCCAGTGGTCACCGAGGCTTGTTGTCAGGATGGCCCGGGCGTGCACGGGAACATCCGCGTTGTCGAGCTCGATGGTGGTCGTTCTGGTGCAGTCGCGGGGGCCTCCCATATAGCACATCAGATGGCTGCGCTCCTGCAGAGGCAGCACGCGGTTCTTGATCCAGCAAGCCACAGGATCATCACTCTTGAGGCCCTCGTTGATTAGAACACCGAGCCGCTCATCTATCTCCATCGAGTTGAGGTCGTTGGAGGGCTTCGCCTTCCAATTCTTCCCGAATGGAGCACGAGTACTCCAAGCGGGCAGATTGATTCTGTCAGTTACCTGGCCTCCTTCCGTGGCGGGGATGTTCTTGACGTAGAGGAAGGTCTTCTGCCACATCCGGACGGATTCCAAACCCTTGATGCGAGGGTGATTGGTCCCCGACCGCTGCACCATCATGGCGCAGCCAGTATCGGTCGCGCGGGCGCTGCGGCCGCGCCATCCTTCTTCCCGTGGTTTGCTGGCGTAGATGGAAATACTTCAACCAGGTATCTGTAGTGGATGGATACCGAGAAAGGCCTCGCATACCACGGCGTGGTAAGCGAGGAAGACGACGGCGTTTGTGTGCAAGTGATGCATTTGGAGACCGAAGTGGTCCAGGAAGCGGCGGAGAAAGTCGGAGGCCGGAAGGCCGAATCCGCGCTCGAAATGCGACAGGAAGACAACATGCTCGCCCTCCCGTGGGGTTGGCACGATCTCGCCCTCAGACGGCCGGCACTGAACACCAGGAGGAACCCTCCGGGTGTTCACGAGCCAGGCGCAGTCCTCGGCGGTGACGTGCGAACCAGCCCAGCCGGCGCGAGACATGGTCACGAGCAGGAAGATGGGAAGAATCGGAGTGTGGTGAGTGGATTGGGTGAGTCCGCGGTGGCGCAAGAGGTTGCGCGGCGGCGGAGAGCTCGGCGGCGGAGAAGAACAGAGAGATGAAAGGGGAAAAGTGCGAAGGAGGAGAAAAAAGTTACCGGTGGGGTATTTATACCCTCGCCTCAGGCTACCGTTACCATCGGGTAGTGGGATCCAATCGTGGCCATGATTCCCGTGTGGTGGGGGCCTGTGGCCGGATAGAAACGCACGCAAGCGCGGAACGCGCGCGTAACGGCCACAGTTGATCCCACGACCAGATCGTGGGATATTACTGCGCTTGATGGGACATGACGAGCCTGTGGGCCCGCTCCGTGAAAACTGGGCGCGTGGCACGTCGTGTCCTGGGCAACGAGACGTCGGGGTCGCGGATGCTTGGCACGTGTCCAGTTGCGACACGGAAGGCTGGATTATGCTCTGCGCTGCAGGGGCACAAGAGGAGAAATTCTCTAAGTCTTTTTACTCGGTTACAGAGTAGAAAGCAGGTGCTATTCGGAAGACAGGAAACTCGAGGTACTTTCTGGAGTGCTACTCGGAGGTCTTTTACTCGGCATCTTGAGGTTCAAGGGCTGTGTTGCAAAGGTTGGTTTTAAGCTGGCAGAGCCTAGTGAACGAGTTCGCAAGATTCTACCAGCTTCGGGGACTGCTGTCGGGGGGTTACCCCCGAGTAGGGTAAAGGCAAGTGGTAAAGGCGACTGTCAGAAGAGAGGTTTGGTCGAGTAGCCGCCTACCCGGTACTTGCTACCCGGTTGACTGCTACTCGGTCTCACCTCAAGATGACTAGAAGGAAGAATCATTCAAGTTCTCTCCATTCGAGTAGAAGAGTTGGCCCGAGTAAAATTGGCGGGAACCTACTCGGGCCAGAAAGTCAAAGGAGCCGTTCTGACACAGGATCCCGCGTATCCTGGGTCCGTACTTGGCAGTATTCGAACTACTGTTCATCTGGGACCGGCCTGCCTGACAGTGACAGCATGGAAGCAGGCCGTCGCAGGATAAGGGGGGCCTACTCTGTGTTTGGCACAGTGATACCAGTCTGTCCCCTTGTTTTGCCCAACGACTTTCCAGATGCAGCCAAGATTAGGAACCAAAGCTGTCAGCGGGAACCCGGAAGAAGGACGATGGGCACACTATGTCGACACTTGTCCATGTTTGGACGTATCCGGCTGGGCACCGTGTATATAAGGTGCCCCGCCGCCTCCTGCGTGAGGATCGAACACTTGGTGACCTAATTCTTGACCTAGTTCATCACCTAGAGAGGAGAGTGGCTACTCGGTAGCAAGAACATTGTACTGTGGCTACTCGGTGAGACACTCGAATACATAGAGAAAGGCAGGAGTAGGGGTTTTACCTCCTCACGAGGGCCCTGAACCTGGGTAGATCGTGTTGTTTGCAGTGATTACTTCGTACCTCACGCGGCTATTCGTCGCGTGATCCCTCCCCGAGCACCTCCAGCGTACTTCGTCCCCACATCTTTAGCCATCCCATGGCATCTGCCGTGACACCACCACGACAGTTGGCGCCCACCGTGGGGCAACCAGCGGCGCTGGTTGGAGTTTCTGTTCGGACGGGATCTTCTTCAGCGGAGCGCGTGGTCTGTGGCCTTGTCCACAGATTCGGCTCCTTCGACTTCGTCACCGACAACGCCGGCGATTTCGGCGGCAGGGCCATGCCGGAGGGCGGCTCGGTGATCTCCTTCGGCTCTCACCTCGTCTACGTCGCCACCGTCGCCAACCGCGAGTACCCCGAGCTGGTGCATGACGCGGAGGATCCTCCCGCGGTGATCGCTGCTCGCGGAAGGCCCGCGTGCCGCTCTGTGAACTGCGCTGAGGTGATGGTGACGGGCTTGGCGGCAAACACTGGCGCAGCCGCTACTGGCGCTGCGGCCGTCGTCGAGGAGATTGATGCACCGGCTGCTGGTGGCAGGGTTCACCGGCCCTACGAGAAGGAGAGCAACTTGCCGCCTTCCACGTCTACGGTCATTCCCGCGTCGGCTACGCGACCTGGCATGGCAACTCCCACCGACATCGAGCTCCTGGCCATGAGGGAGCAGCTCGAGCGGCAACGCCTGGAGCTTCTTGCCGAGCAGGCGGAGTTGGATAAGGAGGTTGGAGTTGAGTCTAGATCAGCTTGAGTACAACAAGGCTCACGGCTTCACGCCAGTCGCTAGGAGGGCTAGCAGAGTAGGTGCCACTCGGCGCAACCTTGGCGCCGAGATGGCTACAGTTGTAGAGGCTCCTGCTCAGTCCGCCACCGCAAACACCTCCACCAGGCCCAGATATAGCACACCCGCCAAGACACTTAGAGCTGCAGAGGCTGTAGCTGCCGAGTTGCCTCGCCTAGATGGCGATGCGCGTCTTAGGCAGCAGGAAAGGCTCAACGAGTTGGTGTTGGAGGCTGCTAGGCAGAATGAGGAGTTCCGGAAGGCCAACCCGGGTGCTGGGGCTTCGCAGGTGGTTCACTCGCACGCGGCTAGATCTAACGATCAGGCCTCGTCTCCGCATCCCAGCCGCGAGAAGAGCCGCAGCGGGCGTTCGGGCAGAGATAGGCAAATGCAGGTGTATGACCCGGCTGCTGCCGCGAGACAGCTTGCTGTGCCGCAGCAGCCCGGGCAGGAACACAACGCTGCAAGAGCAGGCTCTCAAGCCCATCAAGCTCAAAGCCGAGCCCGAGATGAAGCGCGCCCAGGTCCTTCTCGGCGTCCCGCTGCTCCGCCAACTCGGCAGAGGCAGCAGCCGCGCGCAGTGGCACCAGTCGCCAACCCGGTGGAGCAGCCTGCAGCTGTGCAGGTGGACAGGTATGATGATGGCTACTCGGCCATGGAGATGGCGGGCTATGATGTCCATGATCGTGTTGGCGAGCGCATGCTGGCGCCTGGAGATGCGAGGCATCAGTTGGACCGGATCAGCTTGTCGGCGCGGCTGGAGAGCACGGGTCCTCCCGGCCACGAGTGCTTTGGCCCGCGCATCATGAACGAGCCGTCCGTGAAGAACTTCCAGCTTGCAAGAGGCACCAAGAGCTACAATGGCAGCACCAAGCCTGAAGATTGGCTCAATGACTATGTAACCGCGGTCCATATCGCGAATGGCAACAGAAGATGGGCTGTGCGCTATGTTCCGCAGATCTGCCGTGACACCACCACGACACCCATTGTAATACCTGCACACTTGAACAACTCGCATAATTCATGTAAAAAGAGCAAATGATCACCAGGATGGACAGTTCCATCACCTGAATAGCAGTTATTCATAACATGTTTAACAATCTTTATAGGTATTTTATAAGGATCCAAATCATCAGGCGGTGGGTCACTTACTACCCTAGCAGTGGCAGCAGTGCCTGCAAATAAGGACTCAAAAGGAGATCCAAACATAGTGTAATAAAGCAGCGGACAGTAATAAAAACAACACTTACAACAATAGCTTCCTTTATCAATTCCACTTCCCAATAGCGCTTAGCTCCCCGGCAACGGCACCAGAAAATAGTCTTGATGACCCACAAGTATATGGGTGTATCGTAGGACTTTCGATAAATAAGAGTGTCGAACCCAACAAGGAGCAGAAGGTGTTGACAAGCAGTTTCGATGAAGGAATAACTGTAAATACTAAAAGATAGATTTGTAGGGGTTTTTTATATTGCAGATAAATAAAGTGTGAGTAAATAAAATGCAGTAATAATAATTGCAGCAAGTGGCCCAATCTTTTCTTCGGCAAAGGACAAGCCGGTGCGTTTACTTATGATTAACAAACGTTCTCGAGGACACACAGGAGGTTTCTGTCAAGTTCTTTTGTTCCATGCCGTTGAATAATCTTAGTGTTTTGATAAGTGTTGTGTGGGTGAACCTATGCTAATGTACCGTCCCATCCAAGACTAATACATACTTGTGATTATACCCCTTGCAAGAATCCGCAACTACAAGAAAGTAATTAAGAAATAAATCTAACCACAGCTTTAAACTCCGGGATCCTAGCTCCCTCGTGTAATGTTTTCCTAACGGGGGTTTAGGTTTCTGTCACTCCGGCGACCCCACAATTAGTAGCCAAATACACGATGCATTCCCCTAGGCCCATAAAATGGTGAAGTATCATGTAGTCGACGTTCACATGACACCACTAGAAGAATAACACCACAACTTTAATATCAAACCATCAAATATTACTCAACATTACTTCACTACTAACAACTTGACTTCTCCCATGTCCTCAAGAACAACACGAACTACTCACAAGACATCATATGGATCATAATCAGAGGTGATATAATGGATAATGACAATATGGTCATAAAGTGCAAACATCGATAAATCTCACAAGCATCAACTACTAATAAGTAATCCACACCGGGAGAGAGATCTAATGTAAAACAACGATAGAGGCCCCTCATTGTTACAGCGGGATGACGGTGGATGATGAGGGTGCTGGTGCTGGTGGTGATGATGATGATGACGATGTTGATGATTCCTGGAGTGATGACGGTGACGATGGCAATGATTTCCCCTCTCCGGAGAAGAATTTCCCCGACAGATTTCTCCCTGCTAGAGAGCTTTTCTCTCTCGGGTGTTTTCCGCCCCGAGGCGGCGGCGGAATAATTCTCCAATGATGGTATGAGGATTAGGGTTCCCTCGGGGTCAAGTATGCCAAAAACCTCCACCAGATGTGGGCCAGGGTGGCCACACCACCTGGTGGCGCGGCCAGGGGGCGTGCCACCTCATGGTGTGGGCCCTTGGTGGCCCCCCTCTGGCTCCCCTTCTGGCTGGACTCCTCCTCTGAACTTATAAGACACCCCGGTTGTCCCCCTTCTTCTTCTGATCTTCTGAAATATGGTATCTCGACGGTGCTTTTTCCATCAGATTTCTGGTCCCGGTGTTTATTCTCCAAAAATTATGAAACATGCAAAATAAGATAAAAATAACATAAGGGATGCATCATAACATGAAATATATCGATGAATATCAGAAAATTATTATATAAAATAGTGATGCAAAATGGATGTATCACGCCCTCTCCAGGGGCTTGACCAGGGGCAACACTGTGGTCCGGAGCCATCCACATTAGGGGGCATGCTTATTCAACCCCGGGGACACCTGCCGGGCCAGGCCGCAGTAGATGGGCCGAGATACCCTGGTATCCAGAGGCCTGACAACATCCCCCGAGCCCGCGATGGACATGTGGACGAAGGATGCGATGCGTCACGGGGCCACCTGCTGCCTGCCCGGCCGCATGCACGAGGCGCGACGATTTGCACGTGAAGCCCCACGACTGATTTGACGTAGGGGACAGCGGTTCCCTGCATCGCCGCCCGACAGTTAGGGATAGTCCAAAATACCGAGCCGGGGCTCTGCTCCTCTTCTTCCGCACCTTGCTCCCACTTCTTCCTGTTCTTTCCATCTTCTTCCGAACGGGCTCGATAAGCTTCCCTTCCTCCGCCATTCGTTGCCACCTCCGCAACAGTGCCATGGCGCCCATGATTGAGCCCTCCTCCATCGACCCCAGCAAGATGAAGAAAGTGTGTTGCATGGCTGCCCGTTCCACCAACAAGCCTGGCCCAACCATTCTTCTCGCGGGCACGACCGGGCTTCATGACCTTTCCCCGACGTCGTACCCGATATTCTATCGGTCGGTCTTGGCCGGGATGGTTCCTCCCTTCTTCTCCTTCTTCCACGCCATCATTGACCACAACCAAATCCACCTGCTCCACCTGCATCCCGACTCCTCCCTTATTCTCTCTGCCTTCGCCTTCTACTGTGAGGCATTCCTTGGAGTGAGGCTTTCAGTGGCCCTCTTCCGCTGCTTCTTCGAACTGCGGGAGGTCCCCAGCGTCGCTGACCTTTCCTTTCACACTGGGACCGGTCTGGGGTCCGTATTTCCCCATATTGACATCCCGGAGGAGGCCCCGGGTTCCGCGCGAGGTGGTTGTATGTCAACACCGGCAAGGTTTGCGGCCTCCTCGAGTTTCCTTCATCTCCTCCTGTGTGATACTCGGAGTGGAGGCAGGAGGAGCTCTCCGGTGCCGGCCTGCGGCCTCTGATGAAGCGCGTGCACGCTTTGCACGAAAGAGGCCTCAATCTCGAGATGCTCATTACCGAGATCATCGAACGACACCTCGCCCCCTACAGCGCCACGAGAGGCGCCTGTGGACATACTCTAGCGTTGAAGACCCAATGTGGCCCGACAACCGCCTCCTCAGCTTCCGCTCCTTCAAGATGGCGCTTGGGCTTCTGCTCAACTGTGACATGCCATCGAGGTTCCCTCTCGGCGTGCTTCCCCTTTACGATCTCCCGGCGGAGGAGAGGACGCGATCGTAGCTCTGATGCCCCTCTTAGACAGATGGGCCCTCCTGGCTAAGGGGACAGAGACGCACGCGGACAATCCATACGTGTTAGACTCTGTTGAGGAGAGCATCGAGAGCCCCCCTTCGCCATGAGCCGTTGGGTCGGGGGCCTCCTCGTCGAAGGGGCGCCGGATGGTGGTGTTGTCCTCTGATGAAGAGGAGGATGGGGACGTTAGTGCCCCCCATCCCGCGCCTCCACGCCGATCGAGGTCAGGAGGCGATGAAGAGTCGAGCGAAGCGTTGGACGAGCGTCGCCTGGGGAAGAGGCCAAGGATCGACGATGTCCCGTCCACCTCAGGTTGTGCTGCCGCCGAAGGAACTTTCTCCACGGGGTCCTCTATCTGTCGGCGCCGCCCCACAGTGTGGCGTTTCACCGGAGGGTAAGGACTCTGCCGCGAGCCTTATTCTTTGTTTTCCCCTTTCATATCTTGATTGATCCTTGTTGCTTTGACAGTGACCAGGTCGCCGATGAACCGGCGGGGCCGCTAGAGAAGGTCCTTGTCCCCATCGCCGAGGCCCAGGCAGTGAAGCCGGTCGTTGGATAGGTGGTGGTCGAGGTTCCAGCAAACCTCGAGGCACCGTCTCCCGACCAACTAAGTATGCCGGAGGATCCTGTCCCGATGACCCCTCCAGGCCCCAGCGCGAGGGGATACACGGTCGTCTCGTCTAAGCCTCGTGATGCTATGGTCGATGCAGGGGTAGAGCTGGAGGAGGGAGATGCTCTTGTCGTGGACCGCTGGTCGATGCTAGCTCGCGACCACCCTAGTTCCTGTCCTAGCTTGGGTGTCCTTGTCGATGATCTGGTGAAAAAGATTAACGACATCGTCATTGCCCGGGCGGCCTCCCTTGTGTCCGTTCTGTCCGCCGAGCACGAGCGCCTTGAAGTTCTGGGTGGCCAGCTTCAGGAGGCGGTCGCGGGCAGCCTCACGCACGAAGAGGCAGCAACGGTGACGAGGGGCGCGATGCTGGCGGAGACAGAGCGCACGGGCCATGACGCCGCCCTGATGCTGGAGGAGGCCAAGATGGCACTGGCGAGCGCACAAGATGGCCGAGAGGAGCTGCGTTTGGAAAAGAACCATCATTCTCTTGAGGTGGAGGAGTGGACCCGCTCCCACTTAGGTAGGGAGGATAGGCTCGCCTCTAGCGAGGACGGTTGACGAGGCCGAGAAGGACCTCTCGGAGCGAGAAGAGAAGCTGGCCCTTGCTAAGGTTGAGTTCAGTCTCGAGCGAGAATGCCTTGAGACTATGGAGGCTGAGGTCTGGGATACGGAAGCCCGTACCCAGCGAAAGGTGGACAACTGCAACGCCTAGCTCGCCGAGATGAGGGCCGACCGCGAGCCGGGCATTAAGAAGGAAGTTGAAGTTGGTCACGCGATTATCCGTAAAGAGCTCCTAAGGGAGTATGGCCAGAAGAACAAGGACCTGGAGACCAAGTTCGTCCAGCGGAGGAAGGACCTAGAGAAGGACTTGCGTCGGGTTCGTCGAAGGCGCAAATAGGAGAGGGAGGCTGTCGAAGTTCTGACTCCACAAATCCCTCAGGTGACCCTATCGGGTTTCGACTAGGAGAAGTCATGAGCGCTGGTGAAATCGTCGGCTTGACAGGAGGCGAGATTTACCCAGGTTCGGGGCCCTCGAAGAGGTAAAACCCTTACTCCTGCCTTCTGCTGATCTGTATTGGATGATTAGATCGGTTACAGGTTGCTCGGATCGAGAGTGGATCTCAAGTTCCGAGGCTTTTTGGTCGTGCGGTATTACTTGGTCCTCTCCTTGGGGGCTCTCCTGGCCTTATATAGATGGCCAGGTCTCGAGTTCTACCCGGAGAGGACTCAAACCCTAGCCGGGTCGGTTACAAATTCCCTAACTTAACCCGCAAGTTGATGCGGGTGGGCTTCACATGGGCCTTCTAGAGTACTCCAAGGGCGCTTCCTTTTAGGCCTTGACCAGAAGGCCTGAGAGGGGGTGTCCTTACTCGTAGGGTCCAGGATCCATGCCTTCGTCAGTAGCCCCCGAGCGCGTGCTTGACTGGGGCTTTTCCAGTCGAAGATTGTTTTTATGGAAGATTGTTCTGACAGTCATTGCTTTTCAAAAGGGTGTGTTCCCTGTATCATGGGTCATCATGCTCGAGTATCGAGCAATATAAGCGCATGTTTTACGGCTTTTTTCGCAGAAGGATGTGGCACAGTAGCTTGGCTCTCCCGAGAGATCGGGGCCAATTAATTGCGACTAGGGCAAAAACATTCCTGGCCTACTCAGATTCGAGACCTCCGACTCGAACCCGATAAGGTGATTGTTGCGACTGGGCCGTTGTGGACTTACCGAATCGAACTTAACCTATGGGGGTACCCGGCGCGTCCGCTAGGATTTTTCTTCGTGTTGTTGACACGGAATTATACCGGAGGACGCAGCTTTCGAGTGCGATTCCAGGCCCAAAAGAGAGATCTTTTCGGGTCTTACCTTCATATTCGAAGAATACGGCATCCGGATGTGCCTAGTCGGCTGAACAATCCAGGTTTTTATGATGTAAAATTATCATGTGTAGGAGAGGTAGGTTTTTCCCACCCGATTGATTTGTTTGAGCTCCATACGAAAGAAATTTCGTGTTGGAAAAAACCAAGCCCGTATGAAAGAGTTTTCATGTTCGGGATGCTGTGCCCATACGAAAGAGTTTTCGTGCCTAGGGTATTTTCCTCTCCGTTCGAAGAGGTCTTGCTTTATGAACTGTTCATGGAAAAGTTGCTTTTATCCGAAGGAATTGATATTCGTACGAAGATAATTTCGCGTTTGAACTTCCATTCGAAAAGATTACGGGAGTTGAATGACGAATGCCATGACGTCATGGCGCACTCCTCTTCCCCGATGGGACGTGACGGAGTGGTAGCAGATGGTGGCCCACCTTGTCAGCTTTTTGACCGGGAAACGAGACGTCGTTCCCGGTTTTTACGCGAGACGCGCAGTAAATGTGCACGATCTTCTGTTAAGATCGTGGCACGAAACAGCGCAGGCCGCCGCTTCGTTTCATCCTTACGCGTGGCGGCCGTGATAGGTGCCACGTAGCGCATCGTACGGCTGAGGTTGCCTTGCCCCGTGTATAAATACGGGTGTTAGCGCTGCGGTAAAACTTTCACAGCTCTCTGTCTTCATCTTCTTCCTCGCGCCCATCTTCGTCTTCCCCGCGCTCGAGCTCTCGCTGCAAACAATGGCTGGCGGAAAGAGACGCGGTGCTGCCGGTTCTGCATCCGGTGAACCTTCCGCGCAACCCGCGCCCCGCGCCGGCGACTGGCGTTCTCCCAACACCACCGCAAAAAGCATCAAGGAGATGCAGCGGGAGGGGTTGCTGCCGGCGGAGACGGAGAAGCGAGTCCGCCTCGGGAAAAAGGAAGAGGTACCCAATCCTCAATCGAACGAGCGCGTGGTCTTGTGGACCACGTGACTCGGGGCCTTTCTTTTCCCCTTCATCCCTTCTTCCTCGGGTTGCTGTGTGTCTATGGCATACAGCTTCACGATCTCCCCCCGAACGCGGTGCAGCACATTACGTGCTTCATCGTGTTCTGCGAATGCTATCTCGGCATTCGCCCGCACTGGGCGCTGTGGAAGGCGCTCTTCAAGGTCCGGATCTTCCGCGAGAAGTCGCGGGTGGAGTCCGAGCTTGGCGAACCGCTTCGCACCGGTGGCTTCGGGATCCAAGCTCGACAAGAAGGCAGCTACTTCAACATGCATTTCGTCGACTCCGCCCAAAGCTGGCGGAAAAGGTGGTTCTACGTCGTCGACAACAGCTCGGGTGGGATTGTAGAATTCCACCCGTTCGCTGTTTTGACCAGGCGAAAGTCTTGGGGGCACAAGATGTCAGCCGAAGAGACCCAGACTGTTGCGCCTTTACTCGCGAGAGTAGCTGCTCTTCGGGATCAGACCGCGGGAGTTGTGCTCAACGGGATGCATCTGGCGAGCATCTTTTTGAAGCGCAGGATCCAGCCACTCCAACAAAGGCCCTCCGCCATGTGGGAGTATCAGGGCTCAGAGGATCCCAGTCGAGTAAGCCGCGAGGAACTTTCGAATGTAGAATTCGAGAAGAAAATCGCGGGTATCACCCGACTGAAGGTGGGAGAGAAATTCCCCGATTGCTCTGTTGAAGCCTTCGCCGCCTCAAATCCTCCCCCAGCCGAGGTTAGTTTCTTTCTCTTTTTTCGTCTTTGTGTTGTTCCTTTTTCTCGTTCAGAGTCCTAGTCGATAAGATTTTCCTTGTCTTCTTCTTGCATTTGCAGAGCCTAGCCATGGCGGACTGCTACCCGCCAACTACGGGGGAAGCCGCCTCAGAGCAAGTGTCGAGTCATCAAGACGGCGCGATTGACATTAGCGTCGCCAATGCCTCTTCGAGTTCAGAGGACGATTCTTCGGATGACGTTGCGGACTCGAATGGCGCTCCGACGAAACGTCGTCGGGTAGATGAGGACGAAGCTACTTCCAAGGACAAATCCTTGGAAGCATCGCCCAGTCAAGCTCCTATCCGTGCGACTCCACTTCGCTCCCTTGCTCCTTCGCCTTCGTTCCCAGTGATGACGCCCGCTTGGAACGCGGACTTGCTGGATGACGACGAGGATGACGAGTAAGTGTTTTTTCCTTAATGTTGGTCGAACATTTTCTGTGCTTCAATATCGATTGTTTCTATCTTTCGGTGCAGTCTGCAGACGATCAGTCCTCGCAGGTACGCCGCTGCCGTTCCTCCCGAGAAGAGGAATAAAGGCAAGGATGCGGGTGAAACTCCCACCGCGGGCACCGTCCAAAACTCCCCCAGAGCAGCCCCCGAAGCCGCGACGATGGTACGTGAAGCTCCCAGCTTTGCCGCCAGGGCTTCTGCTTCTAAGGAAGTGACGGATAGCTCTGCGGATCCTCTATCTCGCGCTTCCGGCCAGGTAAACTTCATCTTCCGTCTTCAAACCATAATTTATTTTTATCGGGTGCACGACAGTGCTCCCGATGGGAGTAGCCCCCGAGGCTGTAGTCGATCGCATGCGATCGGCCACAGGCTCAAAGTCTAGTTTAATTCCTCTTCATGATTTCATTTTTATCGGGTGCACGGCAGTGCTCCCGATGGGAGTAGCCCCCGAGGCTGTAGTCGATTGTAAATAATCGGGTACAGACTCTAATTTAATCCCTTTTAACTCTTTTGTCTTCGTACTTTTGCAGTTGCTTATTGATTCTCTTGCGGCGATCGGTCGCCGCGTCGTTCTTGCCGAGTCGGATTGCGAGTCTCTTCGAGCGGACCGTAGCCGACTTCAGACTGAAAACGTTCTTCTCAAGGGTGAGCTTTATCGTTTCCCTGTCTTCCACACTCCGTCCATTCTTGAGTTTTTGACAAGCATCTCTTTGCAGCTCGACTTGAATTTGCAGAATCCGAAAAGGTCAAACTCTCTGAGCAGGTAACTGCTCGGGAGGCTGACCTGACGGCCATTCGACAAGAGTTAGAGGCTTCCCGCATGCAGTCGGAAGATTTTGGTCGCCAGCTTGCAGATGCGCGGAAGTCCTTGAATGAGTTAGAGAAAGCTGGCAGTAAGGCTGACAGCGACATTGTCGGGTTCCTCCGTCCCCTTGCTGAGCGCTTCGAGGGTAAGTGTGTTGGAATTTTGCGACTTTGATTCTTCATTTTGCTGTACTTTGCTAAGTATTCTTTTCTTCCTTCACAGGTATTCTGGATGTTCCTCTAGAAATCCCTGGACTCCAGCGGGTGGATGTGGTAACCGACACACTTGCCCAGCTTAAAAGGCACGCTGATGGAGTTCTCTCCATGATCAATGATGCCACTCAAGTGCTGGGGCAACTGCACGGTCGCCTCCTCGCCAACGCCACTCCTGCACCCGCGCTAGATGATCTGTTGAAGGTCTTCTCAGAAGGAAAACTTCTGGATGCCTTCGCAGTCGCACAGGCGGAATCTGGTGCGAAGACTACGATACAATTCGCTTTGGCGCATGGAGTCGAAGGTTTGGAGGAGGCGTACACAGCTCTTCCGGTCGATCCCTCCACGGGCAAAAAGGTACGGCTCTCTCGTTTTAGCGAGCAAGCCGCTATTCTTGCTCGGAAGCTGTCTGAGATTTTTGCTCGGCTGCGGGGAGGGGCGGCTGCTGCCAGCGGGAGCACCAATGTAGCTTCGTAGATTTTTTTCCTTTTTCTTCTCTTTGAATGTAATGAACCTTGGGATGTATTCCCGTACCTTTGTTGTATTTAATCGAAGAATTCATCTTGCAATTCGTTCCCTTTGTTTGTGCCTTGTCTCCCGATGGGAGTAGCCCCCGAGCGTTTGTCGAATAGGCGATTAGAATTGACTCGAGTAGGGCATCTTACTTCTTTCGTTTTATGCTTCCAGGCTACTGGGTTTGTCGCAGAAACGTCGAGTGGATGAGGTACTCCAGTAAATCCACTTGTTGCCGCTGTTGGCACTTTTGCGGGCCTTCGTGATAAGGTCCAGGAGGGTGAGCGCAAGCTGAAAGCTATGCGCGGGATAGCCGATGTGGCGAAGTCCACGCAGAAATTGGCAGCTGAACGCGAACAATTCCTGATGGATGAGCTGGCTGTAGTCGCGAGGGACTTGCTTTGTAAGTAGTGCAGCCCCCGTGTCTTTTTCTTCCTTGTTTCCTCATCTGACTGAGTGTGTTTTTGTCTTCAGTCGTTAATCCGGATGACAGGGAAGAAAAGCAGTGGGTAGAGAATCACATCCTTCAAGGGGCTAGTAGCTCCAAACCTCATGCGAACAATTTTTGGTCTGATCGCAGTCGGGGTTTTGTGATGGCCACCTTGAAATTTCGAGTCCGCCAGGCGAGAATTCTCGTGAGTTCATTTCACGAGGTCTTGCGCGATGAACGCTGCATTTTATCCACTTGAAAAAGGTTCCGAAGACTGGGGTTATCTTCTCAGTTTGTTTGGACGTGAAGGAGAAGTTCACGCGTGTGTGCGCAATCAGATGACATGCGGCGCGATTGTGGCTCTCTCTTTTGTCCGCATATGGCATCCTGAGATAGATGTTAACTCCGTTGCTCGGCGTCCAGATTATGCAATCGAGGATATCTCGCCGTACTATGATGCCGTACGTCCTGCGGCGGAGAAGATTATCCGAATGACCTCTGAAGAGGTGGATAGAATCTTGGCGACTGAGAATGCTCAGCACTTTGACTGATTGTCGGATGTAAATATCCTGTAATCTGTTTATAATTTGTAAAAAATTGTTGTAAGGTGTATAACCTTGTATTTGATGTTGTTTCTTTGTGATGCATAGTTGTAAGTAGCCCCCGTGTGTTTTAGGGGGTGTATACCTGTAACTTGTAGCATGTAAAGAATGAAAAGCTTCGAGTGAATACGATGAAGGAATCGCGTCTTTATTGCAATGACTGAGAAGCCATGTATTCGAACTACAGGACTGGCTAGTATAGCCTTATTTTTGTTGTGATAACAAATAAACCTAAGGATAAAATTTGCGGAGGTGTGCGATGTTCCACGGGTTGGAGTAAACCCCTCCGGTCGCTGGATTCGTTAGCCTGTAGGCTCCGCCTGGGATGACTTCATGTATGATGAAGGGTCCTTCCCAGGGTGGCTCGAGCTTGTGTCCTTCCTTCTGTTTGATCCGCAGCACCAGATCCCCAACCGCGAATGCTCTGTGGCGTATGCGGCGACTGTGATAGTTGCGCAAGGATTGCTGATACACCGCGGATCTTGCGAGTGCGATGTCGCGCATTTCGTCGAGTGCATCCATATCTTCTGCGAGCGCCTTGTTGGAAGTTTCTTCGCTGTAGGCTACAACTCGTGGGGCGCTGAATCGAACGTCCTCGGGAAGGACTGCTTCTGCCCCGTATACCATGAAGAATGGCGTGTACTTCGTTGATCGATTAGGAGTTGTGCGCAGGCTCCAAAGTACGGAGGGTAACTCTTCCGCCCAATGTCCTGCGGCGGGGTGTAGACGATCGAGTAGTCGCTTCTTGATGCCCATCGAAACTAAGCCATTGGATCTTTCGACTTGTCCGTTCGTTTGCGGTGAGCGACTGAGGCAAATTTGAAATTGATGCCTTTTTCCTCGCAGAATTGTTGTGTCTCCTTTGCTGTGAAATTTGTACCGTTATCTGTAATGATGTCGTGTGGCACCCCAAATCGACATACAATGGAGTCGAGAAACTTGACGGCGCATTGGGCGCTTGCTGAGGTCACTGGCATAGCCTCAATCCATTTGGTGAACTTGTCGACCGCGACCAGCAAGTGTGTGTATCCACCTGGCGTGGACTTGCGTAATGGCCCAACCATATCTAGCCCCCATTGTGCAAAGGGCCAGGCTATTGGTATCATGTGTAGTTCCGTAGCAGGGGCGTGTGGCCTTGGTGCGAATCGCTGGCAAGCGTCGCATCGTTCGACCAGGCTTTTTGCATCGTTGGCTGCTGTTAGCCAGTAAAATCCTGCTCGGAAAGCTTTTCCCATTATTGTTTTCCAGCTAGCATGATGTCCGCAGTCTCCTTGGTGTATGTCCTGGAGCAATTCCTTGCCGTCTTCGGGTGCGATACAACGCTGGAGTATTCCCGAGATACTTTGCTTGTATAATTCTCCGTTGACTACTCGAAAGGATTTGCTACGCCTGATTATCTGCCGAGCCTCACGTGGGTCGGCCGGGAGCTGTCTGTGGAGCAGGTAGTCGAGATATTTCTGCGTCCAGACTGGCTCGACCATGAAAACCTGTCGTGATATATTGTGAATAAGCTCGATAAGCGCGACCTGCGGGCTGACCTCTGTTTCTGGCGCTGCTGCAGCTTTCTTCACTTTGACTGATCGCTTGATCATCCGTTCGAAGTATATTCCTGGCGGTATAGGTGTATTGGTGGAACCCATGTTTGCCAGTCTATCTGCTTCTTCGTTCCTGGAAATAATGTTTGAGCTTTCGGGCTGTGAGAACGACTCCATACGCCAGCTTCTGATAATGAGGGTATCATTGCTTGCATGGCGAGAGCACTTCGCTGATGTAATATACTGGTCGTTGGACTCCGTATGCTTTGCCGTCTTCAGGTCGTTCGACCACGATTGCTGTGCTGATGACCTGGTTTGTAGCGGCTAGGTATAATAGGAGCGGCTCCCTTTCTTGCGGTGTTGCAAGGACGCGCCTGCTTTGCAGCGATCGCTTCATGTCTGTGAACGCTTGTTTAGCTTCGGGTGTCCACTCGAATTTGTCCGTCTTCTTTAGTAATTTGTAGAAGGGTAACGCTTGCTCCTCCAATCGTGCGATGAACCTGCTTAGGGCGGCTAGTCGTCCTGCGAGCTGCTGGACTCCGCGTAGATTGGTGGGCTCCTTCATAGTCAGAATGGCTTGTATTTTTTCCGGGCTGGCTTCAATGCCTCTAGCGGATACCAGGTACCCGAGGAGTTTTCCTGTAGGGACGCCGAAAACGCATTTGGTCGGGTTGAGTTTGATCCGATATGCATTAAGGGCGTCGAACGTGTCGCACCCGGACTTCTAGAGGATACTCACCGTACGAACTGAACAGTATTTTGGTTGGATTACGGGGCTTAACGGCTCCCGCGTCCCCTTACGGGTAGGCCAGCACTTATGTGCGACAACCAACTGTTACTGTTCACCGTCGATGTAAACTATCCTATAGAAATCAGGATACTACCATTGACGTACTTCATACCATACACACATGGTACGTCAACGGTTTTGAACAAAGGGATAACACAACATGCCTCTAAGACACAAAAGATTGAAATAAAGTTGCAAATGGCCTTCACTAAGGCAGAAATAGCAAATACAGTCATCCAGAGGACACATGTCCCAACATAGCATTCATTACATCAGCGGAAGCAATCAAAGGTGTCTGGGTACAGACAAATCCAACAGGCTTAAGAAGCCAGAGAAAATAAAGAAGACGAAGCCCATCCACGTAGGTCCTGGATCCAGCCCTGGTCCAGCTAACTACTCGTCTGCAGTGTCGTCAAACTCCACAAAGTAGCCATCCTGGTGATCATCGTAGCCGTAGTCGTACTCTGCGTAAACCACAGCCCCAACGGGTCAGTACATCCAAGTACTGGCAAGCAAGACTCACATTTCATCAAGGAGTTACCCGTCAACACAAGCCGGGATGCTTGGGATCAACGGAAGAAGATAGGTATTATAAAAGCTGCAGCGGGCTGCTCTAACCAACTACAGAAGATACTAATAGTTCCGGCAATAGAAAAGATAAGATCGAGGAATTGTAACCAACTGAAAGATAACTTCAAACAAACCCATCCTGGATCTCGCCCCTTATCCGAAGAAGCAATCCGAGGATAACTCACACCGTTGTAATCAGGTGAATCAAGTTATTGTGTGAATAATCTATTACTAGTCAAGTTATTAGTCATTGGTGAACATGATTGATCATTATGTTGAAGTTGTCCTGAGTACTTGTAGCCAGTACTTTCACCAAGTAATCCATAACCGCGGAAAACACGGCTTCTCGAGAAGATTTATCCCTGCAGGGTGCACCATAGTAACCGTACACGTAAGAATATCCCGCCAGATGGGAATCAAACCCACCAGGCGAGACACTCAACACAACCAACTGTTCTTCGCATCAAGCCCAAAGCACCGCGTGCTGTGCGTGCGCGGCTAATCGAGCCCCCCGAAGAAAAGGAGGACCCTCATAGCACTGGAAGACCACGCCGCCCTAAATGCCGACTACAAAAGTTCCACCCTGGCCTCGGGTTCGTACCTGCATATGATGCAGCAAATGGAAAGCCCGAACTAGTACGGCGATTTGGACGAGATGCGAATCGAGTCAAGTTGAGGGGGCGCCCATACTCGCTTCCCACATGCGGGTAGTGCGCTCATCATGGATCAGTAGACAAGACCCTTTTCCTATTAGGGTCGACACTAGCAGGCCTCAAAAACCACAAAGGGCCTCCTGCCGGTGCCTTATCATCAAATTATTATTAACAGCAGCATTAACAGGATTGATTGATTAACATTCGAGCCCTCGGTACGATAACAAATAATAATAGCACGTTAATAAAATAAGTAGCCGACAACAGGCTCGCAAAAGCAACCCTAAGCATGCTAGATAAGAACAGGCACAAGCAATGGCTGTAGGTAGGGAGGTGAGGCAATATCATTGGTTCAGGGAATCATATGATGGGTTCGGAGAATAGCAACGATACATAGGGCTAGCAATAGTAGACAAAAGGATAGTATCAACAACAAGTGTGGAAAAGAACTCGATGATTCATGTGAGTGATAACTTGCCTGGAAGCTCAGCAGCCGGGTACTGGGCTAGGTCCTGGTAGTGGTGTCGTAAGTCTCGTCGGTACCAACGTCGTCGTCTAAGCGAGAAGAAGCAAAAACAACAACGAAGGAAGACGGGCAATCAATACATGGCATAGGTGCACAAACAATGATGCATGTCATATTAACAGATGCACCAAAATAAAATATTTGATATGATACACAAGTTTAAATGGATTCCATATGCAAAGATTGCATATGGAAAACCCATGCATTAGAGTTGAATTAATTGTTCTATCGCTAAGCATCATGTGTAGTTGAGTTAGCATGATGCATGCATGATGAGGACAAGAAGATAACAAATTAAATGCAATTGGAATGATGGTTAACATTTTAGAAAACATTTACCAAGTTTGGAAATTTTGTTACTTAATGGTGTTAAACAAGTATGGTTGTTTTCATCAAGTTAAAAGGTGCAAAACAAATAACAAAGTTGATATTGAAAAGGTTATCAAATTTTAGTTGGATTACATGTTTCACATTTTGAAATTGGACTTTGGATTATTTAATTATGAATTAAACAATATTAAACAATTTTTAATTGCATTAATCAAGATTTAAATTGTTTAGGCAATTTAAATTATTCAAACCAGAAAACAAAATTTATATTTGGAAAGTACATGAAAAGTTGATTGGAAAACATATTTATTTTGTGGAATTTGGAATTTTATGAACAAGTTATGAATCTTGCAAGTTTAAGTGAATTTGACAAGTTTTCAAATTTTGCACCAATTTAAAATATTCAAAACAGTAAACAAATTTATATTTGGATATATCATTTAATTTTGGACAGAAAACATATTTAAAAAGTGAAAATTGGAGTTAAAATGAAATAGTTATGCAATTTACAATTTTAGGGTGCAATCTGCCATTTTAATGCATCTAGGGACTTAGGAAAAAAATTTCCAGGGGCTAGGAATAAGTGCCAGGGGCCTATGTGTGATTTGATAAAAGTCCCAGTACCAAACCTTGCAAAATAAAAGGTTGTTTTATTTGGGAGAGGGGGGACTCGATCCCCCCACCTCCTGGTTGCAAGCAAGGAACAGAACCAGCAGGCTAGATGCGCGTGTTTGGTGGGAAGGCATCTCGGAGGGGGATAAGGTGTTGGTGGCGGCTGTACTGAATTAAAACGAGAAAAAGAGTGGGGCTGGGGATCAAACTGGTGACCTGGGGCTTCGCTGCGCGCGCTCCAACCAGTGGGACTGCTGCGCTGATTTGATGGTATAGGGTGCGGTTTGGTTTTGGAACCTCGCAAACGACTGTTAACTGAACCTGCAGGCGCACGAACAGGAGCTCGTTACTGTCATGAAGAACAGAGCAATATGGCGATCTTGCGTGGAAGGAATCGGTGACCAAACATCAGGGAAAAGAGGGAGGAAGAGTGGGAATGGAGAGGTGGCATCACCCTCGTCGCAGGGACGTGCTCGGCGCGGCCGGAGGGGGACGGATGCGGCGGCGCGGTGCTCCGGCGGGCGGTGGCCGTGGCACCAGTACCAGAGGAGATCTCCTCGATGGTGGCGGCAGAGGTGGGAGACAGGAGGGAAGGAGGCCACCTAGGGTTAGGGTTTGCCACGGGAGGGGAGAGGAGGATAAATAGGAGGGGGGAGAATCCATCGAGTGGTTCAGGAGGGGTTGCCTGTCGCTGTCCTCCATGGATACGTCATCTTCAGTACGGAGGTAGGGGGAGACCGAGCGGGCTGCTCCTGGTGGGCTGGGCCTTCTCCCCCTCCTGTTGAAACGTTTCTCTTTTTTTTTTTTCGTTTTCTGTTTTTTTTTCCTGCTGAAAGTGAATTGGGAAGAAAAGAATAGGTTTGATTAATGGAAAAATTGGAAAAAAAATTTGGAGAAGCTCCTTAGGTCAAAACTAACAGTTAGCAACTTTTATTTCCCAAAAATTTAAATGTTTGATGGCTTTTTGAAATTTGAACCAAATTTAGGTGATATTTTTAATATTAAAGATCATTAACAAAAACCAATATTTTAAATAGGGTACCCCTAAGGTAATTAGGCAATTTTGAAATAGTTTGATTTGGTAACAACATGAATTCAAAAATGGTTATGTTTTTGGGTGCTTGGATTTGAGTTTTTAAATTGTGTTTGGCAAATCAATAATTGATTTGAAACATCAATTTCACAAGTGTTCACTAAGGCAAAACATGAAACAATTTGGTTGTTTTCAGTTGTGATTCTTATTCAAAAAGTTGTAACAGAACAAGTATGAAAGTAACCATTTGAGATGTGTTTGAGTTTGATTATGAAAACAGGATAAAACAGATGGAAAACAAATGATAACAATTGCAAACAAAATAAAACAAATGCAATGAAATGATGACATGATGCATTGCTTGAAATAAAACAAGGAACAACACATTCTAAGGGGATATTTCATACTTGGATGTTACAGAACGTTTCTCTGATGTCCTCGAGGAGTGTGTCCTCTACTCGAGTTTTGATGACGATGTCGTCGACGTACACTTGTACGTTTTTGCCAATGAGATTGGCGAGGCATCTTTGCATGCAGCGCTGATATGTTGCGCCTGCGTTATTCAGCCCGAAGGGCATTGTCGTGTAGCAGTAGACACCGTGGGGTGTGATGAATGCCGTCTTCTCTTCGTCTTCCTTTTTCATTCGGATCTGATTGTATCCCGAATAGGCATCCAGGAAGGAGAGGCGTTGGCAGCCTGCCGTAGAGTCCACGATCTGGTCGATTCGTGGTAGAGGAAAATTGTCCTTGGGGCAGTGCTTATTCAACGATGTGTAGTCGATGCACACCCGATGGATGTCCGTGTTCTTCTTGGGGACCAGCACCGGGTTTGCCAACCAGGTGGATATCTTGATCTCCCTAATAAAGTTGGCGGCTAGCAGTCTGTTTATTTTTTCTCCAAGCGCCTTCTGCTTGGGTTCTGAGAATCGTCGAGTCGTCTGTTTGATGGGTTTGGCGTTAGGAAAGACTTCGAGTGAGTGCTCGGCAAACTCCCTGGGTATTCCTGGCATATCTGAGGGCTGCCAGGCGAAAATTTCCCAGTACTCACGGAGGAGTTTGACGAGCGCGCTTTCCTATGCTGGCGAGAGGGTTGTGGAAACCATTGCGGTCTTGGCGGAATCCGGCGGGTGCACTTGGTGCTTGCGGGTGTCGCTGTTAGCGCTGAATTCCAGTTCAGGCGCGTTTTTCTTCGTGAGGGGCATGACGGAGTGGTCCGTGGTTTTTGCCAGCTCTTGAAGTTCTTCTTGCATCCCGAAAGATTTCGCGATCTCATTGAATTCTATGTCACATTTGTCTGACTTCTTGAAGTCTCCGTCGATGGTGATCACACCGTATTCGTCGGGTAGCTTGAGTTTTAAGTACGCGTAATGTGGTACTGCCATGAATCTGGCGAACGCTGTTCGGCCAAGGATGGCGTGGTACTGTGAGGGCCAGTCGACGACTTCGAAGTCCAGGAATTCCCTTCTGTAATTGCTTGGAGAGCCCAATACAACTTCTAAGTTGATTGTTCCGAGTGGACGGATGTTTCTGATTCCGCTAGGCCGTCCAGGTTCTTGTTCATTCGACGGAGTGTATCCGCGTAGATGATGTTGATTCCACTGCCGCCGTCCATGAACACGCGGGCCAGGTCATAATTTCCGATTTGAGCCTGGATGACGAGGGCGGCGTGTCCTGGTCGATAGACTTGTGGTGGATGGTCTTGTTTCGAGAACGTGATGGGCTGATCTGCCATCTTCAGGTACTCGGTCTTTGTTGGCGGTGTCTGCACTGCCATGCATAGTTTCCTCGTGTTAGTCTTTTGAGCTCTGCGAGAGGGGCATACCTTCTGTATCATCGCGAGTTGTCCTGCCGGGTTCGGGTATGCATTGGCTCCATTGTTTTGTGGTGGTGGCGCAGGTAGTGCGGCTAGCGCCATGTTTGGATTTGCTGGTGGAGGTGGTGGTGGAGGCGGCTGGAACTGTTGTCCCCCTCCTGGCAGCGGCGGGTAGTTTTGAGTGGATGCGAATCTTTTCCTCGCGAGAGCATCCGATATGTCAAGAAACTTTCGGCAATCCTTGAGAAGGCGTGTTGCCTTAGTTTTGCCCGTGCGCTTATCTGTAAACAGGTGTAGCGAGCAGTATGCATCAAGATCCTCCTCGGGGGATTTCTCTTCTGCCTTTGGTTTCCACTCGCGACTTCCGCGGCGGCCAGAGTCACGGTTTCGCGTGAATTCTGCCGCCACTAATTCCTCCCTGTCCTCGTGGTCATAGTATTTCCTTCTCTTCCTTCGCCCATGACGGTCTTCTTCGTGCGTGGGCGACGATGCTCTTTCATTGCGTACCGCATCTTCTCCATTAGCCCATTTTTCGGCTATGATCATTAGCTCCCCAATGGTTTTGGGCGCAGCTCTTCCTAGCTCTTCTCGAAACGCGGTTCTTCTTGCTCCTTTGGCGAAGGCCTCAATCACCACCTCTTCCGAGATGGTTCCTGCGGTGTTCCTGAGTGTGGTCCACCGCTGGATATATTCTCGTGTGGATTCGCCACTCTTCTGTTTACACGCTCGTAGTTCTTCGATTGTGGCTGGCCTCTTGTACGTCGACTGGAAATTTTTGCAGAAATCGTGGTGCAGGTCGTCCCATGATGCGTAGCAAGATTTAGGTCTTCTTTCCAGCCAACTGCGGGCCGCACCTGTAAGATGCAAATTGAGGTATTGCATGGCTGTGTTCTTGTTCCCACGTTGGCATTTTACTGCCGTGAGGTAATCGCTTAACCACTGGGAGGGCTCGAGCGAGCCGTCGTATTTAGTCACCTCCGTGCTGAGCTTGAACCTCTTGGGTAGAGGTGCTTCTCGGATACTGCGAGCGAAACAGAGCGCTCCACAGGTTTCGTCGTCTGAGGACCTGGATGAGGAGCGTTCGCGATATCGTGAAGCTCTCGCCCTATCCACCTTCTTTTGGGCGAGATCTGATCGCGCGTCGTATTCGGACCGGTCGCGGTCATTGTCTTTCCTTGATTCTTTGCTTCGCTTTCTCGAGCGGCTGCTGTGGCGCCGCGAGCTTTTGTCTCTCTGGCTATCGTCACTGCTGCTTCGACTGTCGCCGCGACGGCGGGCTTCTTTTCCTCGACCACGCCGTGGCGATTTGACTTTCCTCGGGGATGAACTTCTGTGTCTGCGGGGCGTTTCTTTATCCTTGTTTTTCTCCTGTCGCTCCTTCTCCAATTCTTCTTCGGTCTTCTTGCGATCGTGGGAAGCGAGCCTTGCGGCCGCCAATCCTAGTCCTTTGCGAATTTATTTGTACTGTTCCACCCGAGGGTCGCTGTCCGTCGGTTGGTTCATCTGCATGTAGGTTGCTGCGGCTAGGATCGCGGCAGCTGGGGTTTGCGGATAGACGTTGCCGTCATCGTCGACCCTCATGAAGGAAGACGTGGTCGACCTGTCGGTCGCAGTCACGGATTCGTGGCCCCTTGACGATGTTGCGTGTCCCTTCCTCGCGGGTCGGGTACCGACTGAGGGTGCAAGGGACTGTTCGACTCGCCGCAGGCTTGATTCATCCGCCGCTCTTCTGCGACGGGCTAGATCCGCCCGGGCTTCTTTGATGTTTGAGGCCGCTCTTACTAGGTGGTAGTGGTAGGCGGTTAGGTCTTCTTGTGAGGCTCCTGCCGCGGGTGGCTGACTCCGCCGCATGGCCTCCTTGGCCCTCTTCCAGGCCTCCCGCGAAACGCCGATTATATCGCGCTCGGTTGCGCTGTATTCGGTTTCCGAGGGTTGTTCCGATCCTGCCATGCAGACTTGGGCCACTCGTCGCCCGTGCGTCCTAGGCGCAGATCGGAAGGCTTCCCGTACCCGAGATGGCTCCTCTGTCGAGAGTGCGTGGTAGTCGACTGTGTTGAGGCGGATGGACTCGCCGCTTTTCTCCATAGGGAAGCGTGAGTTGACGGCTCCAGATTCAGGTTCAGATTCATCCGAGAAGTGGAGGATTCCGTCTCTGTTCGCCATGAAGTTGAAGCTTCCGAACGTCAGGGTGACGCTCTTCTCCAGATCCTCGAACACCGGGCGTAATTCCGGCGAGTGAGGCGTGACTATGACGGATCCGATCCGTACGGGATTGTTCGGAGCCGTAGTCGATGGTTTCCAACGGGAGTTGGATGTCGATGAAGCCGAAGATGCCGGTGATCCAGCGCCCGCGTTCCCCACGGTCGGCGCCAATTGTCGAAGTTCTGACTCCACAAATCCCTCAGGTGACCCTATCGGGTTTCGACTAGGAGAAGTCATGAGCGCTGGTGAAATCGTCGGCTTGACAGGAGGCGAGATTTACCCAGGTTCGGGGCCCTCGAAGAGGTAAAACCCTTACTCCTGTCTTCTGCTGATCTGTATTGGATGATTAGATCGGTTACAGGTTGCTCGGATCGAGAGTGGATCTCAAGTTCCGAGGCTTTTTGGTCATGCGGTATTACTTGGTCCTCTCCTTGGGGGCTCTCCTGGCCTTATATAGATGGCCAGGTCCCGATTTCTACCCGGAGAGGACTCAAACCCTAGCCGGGTCGGTTACAAATTCCCTAACTTAACCCGCAAGTTGATGCGGGTGGGCTTCACATGGGCCTTCTAGAGTACTCCAAGGGCGCTTCCTTTTAGGCCTTGACCAGAAGGCCTGAGAGGGGGTGTCCTTACTCGCAGGGTCCAGGATCCATGCCTTCGTCAGAGGCGAAGGAGCTGTTGCGGGAGTAGGCTGGTCCAGGTGTCCCTGCTTCCTAACAGCGGTGGGGGCGGATGCTGAGATGCAGGCGCGTCTTGCTGCGGCGTGTGAGAGGAGGCTTCCTCCATAGAGCCAGGGTCGCCCTCCATGCCAGTGGTGTTGCATCGCAGTGTGTCGTTCTTGTTGCCGTTGTCGGTCGGCTCGACCTATCCCCGGCGACGAGCGCACTCGGATCGGGTGAGGCGAGGCCTGGTCCGGGTGGCAGGGGCCATGCTGACGAGGAAGTGGAGGAGTGCCTTAGGCCCCTACCTGGCGCGCCAAATGTCGGAGAGTGGTCTGTCAACGATAGGATCTCTCAAGAGGTTCGAACACTGGGGGCTAAACACACTTCCTTCACCTCTCAAGGAGGCTTCTTGAGGGAAGCTTCAGAACGACAGCAATGGCGATGCGGAGAGTTTACCCAGGTTCAGGCCACCAGTGTGGTGTAAAAACTACTCCTGCTTGTCTGATGGATTGCACTGTGGTGACTACAGTAATAATGCGAGCTTGTGCTTGGGTCAGACTACTTGCGATCTTGGGTGATTTGAGCACCCCTTCTATGAGGGCCAGAGGGGCCCTATTTATACTGGCGTTTGGACCTACTTCCCGCTCATTTGGCGGGAAAGGGTTCCCACGATGTGCCAAATGGAGAACCCCGTACTCTGTGCCGCCTGCGCGGTCTTTGGTCGTCGAGGACGACTGCACCGTCCATGGCAGAAGGGTGGGGCAGAGTCCTTACCCTCCACCGTCGATGATGTTTCCTCCGTCTTGTAGCGCGGTCTTGGTCTCCTTGCACCAAAGAGGCAATCCTGGGAAGACGCTTTGACCGGGGCAGTTGTTCCCCGAGCTTTATACATCAGTATGGCAACTGCGGCAAAAGCAGACATGCGTCCCTGCGCGACCCCTGTCAGCGCACGGAAGAGCGTTCGTCAGCGGCACATGCCTTGTCCCCCACCGAGCGGTTGAGCTTCCTTGGGAGGGAACGGTGGTGGCGTATAGTTCCTCTCGAGAGGGGAGTCGCCAAGCGCCCTCTCCAGGGGCTTGACCAGGGGCAGCACTTTGGTCCGGAGCCATCCACATTAGGGGGGCTGCTTATTCGACCCCAGGGACACTTGTCGGGCCAGGCCGCAGTAGATGGGCCCGGATACTCTGGTATCCATAGGCCCGAGAGAAATTGTTTTATTTATTTATTAAAGAAAACCCTTGGAATTTTGAGTGGGAATTGATGAGAGAATGAGTGGGTTGAGTGGAGACTCCACCCACATGATGAGGGGAGAGATGGAGGCACCAAAATTTCGTGGCTGCCTCCCCTCCTATATAAATACGGGTTGGAGCTCTCTCTCCCCACAAAACTTGTTGTCATCTCTCTCTCCCTACTCCTGTTGCTCCACCCCATGGTCATCCACTTGGCAAAGCCCTGACCGTTATGTTTTCTCCACCACACCATGTTATGTTTTCATGAATATAATTATTGTTTTGGATCGTATCTACTGATTGTATACACTTATTTTTGTCCGGAACCCGAGACCCCAAGGTGACATGGTTGGGATATCGGAGGGGATGGACTTTAGTTCGAGGATTACATGTTTCCACTGTATGTTAATGCTTTGCTCAGGTGCTTGGTAGAACAAGTACCTTAATTACCATTAGTTCCTTTTTGGCCCCGCAGCAACGGGATGGTAGGACAAAAGGTGTTGTGCAAGTTCTTATTGCAAGCATGTATGACAATTCTCGAGAAACATGCCTATGGTAGTTTGTGACTTGGATACTCTCATATATATTCTTGCTACTCTTAGTTACCCCTATCACATGGTTGATCTCATTCATGCAACACCCTTACATCCATCCCTATGCCTACGGTGGTTTTAGCACAGCTACTTATTATGTTTTCATTCGTTGTTACTATTTCTACTACTGTTTTTCTGCCGCTATTACCATTAAACTATTGTTGCTGCTATATCACTGGTACTACTAATAAATTGTGTCAAGCAAGATACTTTTCAGGTGCAATTGAATTGACAACTCAATTGTTAATCCTTATAAATATTCTTTGTCTCCCCTTGTGTCGAATATAAATTGGGCTATATTTACCCTCGAAGATTGTTGCGATCCCCTATACTTGTGGTTCATCAGCAAGTCCCGCTCTTGATGACACGCCTCAACATATCCCCCCGGTTACCCAAGAAACATCTTTATAATCACCCAGTTGCGGCCGTGATGTTTGATGCAATGAATAACCTCGGAGATAGTAATTAAACATCATCTCACAGTCTAAGGCTGTTGGTAACGTTATCATAATGTTGAACTTAATGACTTGACCTCGTTATCGTAAAAAATATTGGGCGTGAGTCCATCTTATCATTCACCAATAACATGAATCCAAT
>JAPCYS010002098.1:0-34691 GCA_028641055.1 Alopecurus myosuroides
ATCTTTGTTTCGATTTTCACGCAGCGGGACACCATCTCCATCCATTCCCGAGGCCGCAGGAGCTCAACACAACCCCGTCTGCCCCGCATCGTTGCACGAGCTCGCGCGAGTCAGCGCCGTCACCACCAGTGGCATCGTCGTGCTCCACCGCGCATCGGCGTCTTCTCCTCAAGGACGCAGACCCACTGGAAAGTCGCCGCCATCATCGACCGGAGCTCAGCGCCGCCGTCCTTACCATTTCCGGCCACCCTATGCCAATGAGCAAGCCCTGACTTCCCCTCTGCCGTTATATTAGATGCACGGCTAGGATCATATCCACGTTAGCACGCCACGCCAGCGCACAGTCAGCAGACTTGACCAATCACAGGAAGCCACGCGGCAAGCCCCTTTTCGGTTATTTTCTCGAATAGAATTTAAATTCCAGTTTTGCAAATAAGCCCCTACATCTTAGAACTTTCATAACTTTTGATCCACAAATCAAAAGTTAGCAAACTTGGACTTTTTGAAAATCCCTTAATATGTAGAAACTTTTAGCAGTGTCCAAATTAAAATTTGAATATTTAAAATTTGTCCAAATTCAAATGAGCCATTTGGATGAATTTTGGCATAATTCAAATTCCACAAATCCAAAAATTGCAAATAAAATATTTTGGAAACCTTAGGATGTGTACATTTTTCACAAAAATCCATAAGTGTGAACTTGTTACAACCCCTAGAGCCAAAACCCCTCAGTGGATCATGAAAAACTAGTTTGCTACTAGACACTTAAGCCAAAGTCATGAAGTTCTACAAGAAGCAATGGAGTCACCACAGTGAGGAGGAAGCTACATGGGAGCCTGAAAATGATCTTCAAGAGCACCAACAATATGAAGCCTTGGAGCAACTGTACCACCTATTCAATTTATTTTGCATCAAGCTTATTTTTGTCCCACCATTGACCCAAATGGAAAACCTAGCCCAAGCACTTTGATACTTTTTGAAAAATTAACTAAGTTTTAAAACAATGTCATGTGTTCCTTGGGTTTAATAAGTGTTGTGATCACTCTTAGTGAACTCTTGGAACTTCCCGTATAAATATGGTTTCAATAAAATTTGATCACTACAAACTCAACCTAGACCATCCCAAGTGAACTATTGGAACCCCTTAACAAGTATGGAACCAATAGAGAATGAATATTTTAAACTCAAACCTTGACCTTGTTCTAGATAATTTGGTTAAACCCCCCTTTTCTATGTTTTTATGTTTTGTATGTTCTCTTCACTTGTATGTTTGATTGCCAGGATGCTTGTTTATTTTTTTTATTGTGTTTTCAATGTATAGATTGTACGGAGAGCAATGATCTTTTGTGAAGAGAGTGTGATTTCTTCACCAACTTCAACGAGGCAAGTAACACACCATCAACTAACTATTATTTTCCTATGATGTTTTTCACCAAAGGGGTACACTTGTGGATGGACACCCAGGAACAAAGAGATTACTATTTCCTTCTAAGTTTTGATGCTTCTAGTGCAACCTTTAGTCATATGGGCTATGTCTTGATCAGGTAAGTTGAATGAATTCACCAGTGCTTGACAAGCAGATGTAGAGGGTGTAGGTTGGAACGAGTCAAGACAGACGGTGGTGGAATTTCTTATGAAAGATCTCGTCTCAATCTTCTCCTTTCCTTAACACTCTGATTTTATAGGATGTTTGGGATTATTTGAGTCTAAAGGTGAAAGTGCACAAAATCTGTAGAGTTAACAAACTAAATCTTAGCTGTGTCCCCGGTTACGGACAACTATGAGCAGCTGGACAAGGAATGAAAAAAGAATCTCATCATGCCAACTTCGTAATAAAATTTTGATGCATGAACTTGGGTAGGAGTTTTCCCTGATTTCTATCATTGGTACTCCTTAATTTTAGTTTTGGTTCACTAGTTTCTATCAGTGATACCTATTATAGATGAAAATGTTTTATGACAAGAGATAGGAGAAAACTGGCTTTATGCAACTGTAACATCCCAGTGTTTGGGAGGTTGTAAGGATCTAAATTTAATATGTGCATTTGCAAAGCATGCATTTAAAAGTACGGGAAATTTTGGCGCGAAAGTTCAAACAAAGTAAAGTGACCAAAGTTTCACTTGACATGATGAAATAGGTCTAGTTCATCTGGTCAGGAGTACATTTGGAGTTATCTTTGTAACAAGTATCTTAAGAAACAAAATCATTTGGTTACACAAACCATAATGGGTTGTGACCAACACAAACTCTCAACAACCTTAACCACAAGTCTTTAAGTGACTTGGGACAATTCATTAGATATCTACAATCCAAAGATGGGTGAGTACCCAAATCACATAAGTGATAATCATACTTCCACCAATGAGTAATGCATAATTGAACCATATCATCAACAGAGATGTGAACTTCTGTAAAACAACAACTTCCTTAGTTATCAATCTATTTCCACAACATCTCTATAAATCATCTCATAACTATAACGTGAACTATCACAAGAACATAACAAAGAATCAATAGAACACTAGTGATACAAACAAGTGCTAACTCAAAATCCACAAGTGGAAAATGACATAATAATTGTATTAACATATTTATCGAAGATGTACATATCTCATCAATCATAAAAGAAGTATCCACAAGAAGAAATAAATCTTCTTCAACTACTGATAAACCTTGATCATTACATATGATATTCCCAAATCTCTATATCTGCATTATGAATGACAAAGTTAATAAAGTGATGAATATAAAGTAGATGATGACACCTGGGAGAACAAATAACAACTATGACATAAGTTATTAAACCTCAATGAATTTCACATGCTCATTGTTTCAATCATCTTATACAAGTGATCATATGAAATCTCAACACATCAATGAGCCATTTGATCAATTTATTATTAAGTCATCATTCCATAAGCATTCCACACTTCTATTCAAATATACCTTCAACAAATAAATTATCCTTGGATACAAGTATTGAGTAACAACAAGTTATAACCTCCATTGGAGGAATTGAATTGAAAGCTAAGTAAAACAAATCATGTATGATATAAGAACACATCTTATGAGAAATAAAATCAGAAGTCTATGGAAGGATAATAAAAGCATGAACTAACCCTTAATCTAGATCTTGTTATGTTGCCTAGACTATTTTATCTTGTTTCTAATCTTCTCAAAGTCATTCTGCAAGAGAAGCTCCCACAAGAAGAGAGGAACTATCATCAGAAGATCATCAAGAAGATTATTTAGAGTGTTCTAGAAGTGCTACTCTAAGCTACTATAAGAGTACTTGGAAACTCTTATATCTTGAGCTGATCTTATTAAACCTCTTGAAATTATGTGATACTCCAATGTTAGTGTTATATAGAAGTAGTTTGGTAACAAGTTTCTAGACCTTGTTAACAGATCACTTTTGTATACTCAAACACTTGAGTGTCTTACACAAACAAACAGAAGATTGAATAACCTGGTACATCTCAGCCTATTGTATATGAGTTGTAATTTGGAGGCAAGACTAGCTACCTTGTTAACAAATTCTTCTTATATGCACATGGTAACTCGATGCCATTAAATAAACTCACATTCTTTTATAATCCTCTAAGTAAAATCCTTGCTTAGAGTTACTAGTTGTTTTCACCACAAGAGTGAGATAATTGATGATGGAATCCCAGAGATGATCTTACTGGCAAGTGACAAATGTGATAACAAAAGACTAGTGGAAACTAGAGAGAAGAACATCAAGCAACAGAAGACCACAAGAAGCAACACTGCCTCAGTAAGGGAGCATAAGAATTTATCCAGTGAATCATTAGGATATAATAGAGAATCAATAACCTCTGTCAAGCTCATCAGAGATGAGGAACTCGTAATAATATCTTTACTGGAAATAACTATCAAGTATGGGATAATAACAAGTCATTACATCCACATGTCTTGATATGTGGAGGTAGATGAGAACAAGCTTAAAACCTTGTTTCCAAATCCTTTTCACATGTAAGACTAACAGATGATAACAAAAACTCATCTATATATAACCATGTAAATGATTACATGTTTTAAAACAACAATAGATATTATCCACAATTGGAACCTATGTGTAAAATAAGTAAATAAGATTCCAAAACCACACATGTTTTCCATTTGATCAAGTACTGAAAACATCAAACATAGAATATACATACCTCGGTAAAATGTCAACCAAACTAGCTAAGAGTCTCAATTAGGAAAATAACAAATTCCATAAAAGAAAACAAATCCATTTCTTACTCAAAAGCATTTGGTATGTCATGGAATAAAATTCCCTAATTGGGTGCATTTCATTACCATATATAAAAACACTACTAAGTAGTGTTACCAAATTATTTCCTAAAAATACTTGTATCTAAAATCATCCAATTAAGTTGTACTACCTTGTTAACAACATGGTTGTTGTGTGTGACCATAATAATCATACCTAAAATAATTTAAAGCCATTTAATAAATGAAATGGAGAGAAAACAAAAAAAACACTTAAATTGAACACCTAAGTGAGAAATTCAAATCTCCATCAATTTCACCAAAATAAAACATGGTGGGATTGCATTTTTGATGAGGATTCTAAATATGATTTTTAATAATTTTTAAGTTCACAAAAGGCCCAGAAAACAAGCTTTTCTTCTTAGTTTTAGTAATAGAAGGACTTCAATGCGAATATTCAAAACTTGAGGGGGTTATTGAAAATCGCAGATATAAACTCATTTCTTCTTCCTCTGCCAGAAGGCAGAGGAGAACGCCGTCGTCGCAAGGTCGAGGCCATGTCCTGCTCGCCGACCTCCGCGAGGATAAGAAGCAGGAGGGATCCTCCAACTTGCTCTCTTCTCTCTCTCACTCGCATGCACTCCGTGCTCCTCTCTCTGTCTCTCAAACTTAAGAAGAAACCAAAACCCTAACCTCACTGCCGCCGGCCACCGCCGCCGACTCCGGCTACGTCCCGAGGAATTGAAGCCACCAATAGCTCCGCCATCCTCTCCTCTATCACCACAGCGTGGCTCGCTTGCCAGGAAGACCTGAGCCGCCCAAATCGAGCTAATCCAACATCTCCGGCCGCCGGATCCCACGGACGATTCTGGTCTATTCCGGTCACCTAATGCTTCCTCGACACCATAATCAACTCCACGGTGAGGCTACGAGCATGGTGGTACCCTTCAACCATTTTATTGCATTTGTTTTCCGAGCTTTCCTCCGGTCACCGCCATCCTCCGCCACAAAGAGCTCGCCGCCGGCAGCCCCGACAACCTTTTGGTCCAAGTACCGCCACCCGAAGACTTGTCATGCTTCACTGTGTCTACCTATCTTGATCAAATCGTAAAATTCCAACGAAATCATCGGATTGCATCTCAACAGGAAGAATCCCCTCCTATGATGATGTCACCCTGACGTCAGGAGCATTTTTCTTTTCTTTTTTTTAAAAATTTTTGATTTAAAATTCATATCCGACAGGTGGGACCCACTTGTCAATTTAAAATGGCAGAAAAATTCCTAATCTTCTAAATTCAATAACTTTTAACTAGTTTATCAGAAAAATATAAATAAAATATGGAATTTTTTAGAAAAATATAATCTAAATGTTTATCAACTTTTAAAAAATGTTTGATAAAGTTTAAAATTAAACATTTTCTTTAATTAAATTAAATCATTTAAAATTAAGAAAAATAAGAAATAATTCATAAAATCATAAAAATACAAGTTATATACCAAAATGCTCCAAATGAAAAATGCAACTCATCTATTATGTTTTCAAAGTCATTTAACCAATTTTTCATGTGTACAATTTTTTGCCTAACCATTTAATTAATTGAAAATTAATAAATTAATGTCTTATTTAAATCTTTTCAGAAAACTTCAAATGATATATAAAATTAAAGAGATAGGTATTTCCAATTCAAATATGTCAAACAAAAAATATTTTGTTTAACTTATAAAGTTGTTTCTAAGAGATTAATGGAATACTATAATATTCCATTATAACCAGCAATAACTATCTTAATATCATTTTCCTTCGAAATAAAACTCACATGTTTTCCACACTTACTAAACCTATCATCACAAGTACGTAGCAAGTATTGTGATGATAGAGTTCACTGTACTAGTTAATCATTTTCAGTTAAATCCTTTGTCATAAGCTCTACCCTTTTTGAATATAAAATAAAATGTGACTGTATCTTTTCAATAAGTTGATTTCCTTGTGTCATTGTTTTATTACGCAACCAAGTAATAACCACTCCCAACTAAACATGATAACAATTGCTTGCTAAGTAAAAGTGAAACACATGTAAATCTCAAAGAACCAATAACCACATCACCCCAAGTAATGAAACATTTCACCTAAAATCTGTGTGATTAAGATATCGTATCAAACATGGCCTACACTTGTAAGCTGGGGTATTTTCCAGGGTATTTCACGATGCATCTCATTACTATGCATGTATCATCATTGCCAGTGTTATCTGTAGTCCTTACCGGGACTACTTTGCTATCTTTCAGATGACAGAATTGTCCGCGCGACCCTCGAACCCCTAATACATTGATTATTATGGTTATTTCAATCTCAGGCATGTTCATCACTTGCTCATATCCTTTGCAGTACTTCATAACAAACTAATTGCGAAAACCCTATCGTATTATCACCTACTCTCCAAAGAATGCATGATCCTATTTTTATAATAATATGACTAATTGAATGACTACCCGAGTGGTAGTGTTCTTTTTGGTGCGGATGGAACCATGGTAAGATGAATAGGTCAAAGGAAGGTTCCATCTGCATGGGAAAGTATTACCTAGGATTAATCACAACTGCCGTCAGGATTCTTGCGCCGTAAATTCGCGTTAACCATGGGTCTTCTATGGGGGGAGTAAGTCAGCCGTGATCTTTTCTCGTTCGCATGTCAACAAGATGCCAGAGACGTACGTTGTAGGTCTTGCGAGACTACATGCACATGGGTGGGATCCCTTAATTCCCACGGACTCTGCGGGTCTATGATGGTCTGCCAGAGGCGCGTAGATATCCATCGTGAGGGGTGGAATCAGGCGTTCAACCTGCTGGCAGAAATGGGTGGGCATGCGTTGTGCGGAGAAGCAAGGTTTGGATTGGACCAACAACCGGGCCCCACACCTGAGTGGGAGTGGACAGGATCCCGAGCCTGGTTGTGCAACATGGTCTTGGTCGTCCATGGGTAAAGTAACGCACCTCTGCAGAGTGTAAAAGGATGTGGCATGTTACCCCTTGTTCTGGGAAGGAGCTGCGAACGCCGCGGGAAAGGCAACTCCATGAAGTTCTAATCCTGTGAAGATCTGGCGGGCATAGTCTTTAGAATTAAAAGCAACCTCTTGAAGAAAGATTTACAAAACCTTGCATTAGCTTATGACTCTTTTAAGTCTAAAGCTGTAGTTAGTGCATCAAACTATCCCCTATATATCATGAACTTGCTGAGTAACGCTCGCTACTCATTCGTTCCCGTTCGACCCCTGCTTAGATTTGAAGCCTGATGGAAGTCGTCATCGTGATGCATCATCATCAACAACGCTGATGGAAGAGAAGCTATCAAGGTGTAGGTGGAGTCCATTCTTGGAGTTAGTTGTTATAAGTCATAGATTAGAGCTGGCATCAGCCATAGTAGCTTTAGTTCTGAGCTAGAGAAATTCTCCAGCTTGGATCTTCGAATTGCTTCTTCTGATGTTCAATTGTATGAGATCTCCTTTGATTCTTCAAGGAGATTTTCAAGATTTTGTAATGAAGTTTGTATCATATAGCTTGCCTGGTCCTGTTATGTTTCTGTTGTACTACTCTGAGGGATGTAATATTCACAGGTAAGTCCTTCTGTGGGTATTATGTCATCGACTTGCGCACTACACAAGCAGTGGTGTGTTGGGTCCCCACAGCAAACTTAGCCAAAACTCCACTCAGCCAAATAAGCATGTAGTATTAGTCTTGCCATTTATATCCACCATAGTGTTACTTGTCAGTACATTAAATTGTATTTACCCCCTTGTAGCTGCATATTCCATATTGCAGATGGATTTGAAGACGAGTGAGTATTTCGTTTAGTATCTCGAGTCTACCGCCAACATGTTTTTTCTGTGGCACATGAAGAAGATGAGGCTCGATGTTGTACTATGGTTTCCGCTGTAATACTAAGTTTTCTGCTAGTCTTCTGAGACTATGCAAGTTGTAATGTTCTTTTTGTAAAGACTGCATCATGCGATGTAATAGATTTTGACGCATTTGTATGATATTTCATTTTGTACTGTGGTGCTAGTAATTGATCGAGGGACTAGCACAATAACACATGTGTTCTCGCATTATTTAAATGTGGGAACGGTACATAGAGCTTCACGACGCTCTCTCCTTAACAGAGAATCTGTGGGCACGACCGAATTCCTCCGGTCCAGCAATCTCCAGGCATATGCGCTTATGGGATTTCACTGACGGAACCTTCCGGAAGATGAAAGCTGACAGACGCGAGGAAGATCTTTGTCTTGGCGCAATTTGAAACTCTAGGACCGCCACCTTTATTCATGCCAAGCTAGTAGCCCCTTTCCAACCGCCGGCACCCTATTGGATCTACTGCTCCAAACCCCACTGACGGAGGCCGGTATCGAGGAAGAAGACGACAAAAACAGGGACCATCTCCCCTCGGAACCGACCGAAGATACCACGCAAGAAGGAGGGGATGAGAAGTAGACCATCACCACATCAAGATCTAGGGATCCAACCCCTCCGAGGCCCAGCCCCCGTCGGCAGTCAACAAGTCACCGATGTGTGACCCCCGCCTCCACCCCGGCCAAAGGTGTCATCCTGGACGGTGCCCAAAGACGCGGCGACCTCACTACCCCAGCAACTCCGCTGTCGGCCTCTGGCAACCACCCCTGACCACCTTTCGGTGGCTGGGCCTGCTACCGCCGCGACAAGGGCCGGTAGCTCGAGGGACAAGCAAAGGGAGGGGCTTGGCGGTGCGAGGGGTGGGGCGCCACAAGGGGTACGATTGATAGTAAAAAAAGTGATCACCATAAAATGTCGTGCCATCTAATCAGGTGCACTAATTATCTACTCTTGATAGCATGGTGGTTCTATGTACTTTGTTCATATTTCTTATTATTTTCGGTCAGGGTAGGTTGTTTTGCTGAAAATATAGGCTTTTGCCCGCTTTATAAATAAAGGACAACGGTTGATCCGATACAAGAGTTGAACCTCTTACAAAGCAGATCACAGATAGAAAAAAGAAAAACAAGGAGAACCAAACTTGCCACCGAAGACACCGGAACAAGCCTGAAGGTACGAGGCTCCACGATAACGCCCCCAAGATGGTAACGACGTAGCATGTCGCCGCCTTCGAGACCGGAATGGTCAAGACTTTTCAACTGAAATCCTAACACGACGAAGGTTGCCACAACAACGCCCTAAGAGGGTAACGATACCAGCATGCATCGTCGTCATTGGTGCCGGAGCGCAGAGCTTTCGCTCGGAAATACTTAGCACAACGTCCGCACAGAGGGGCCGCCCACTGTCACCGAGAAAGGTCTCCAACCATGATCTGGGAGTTGCCGCCACCAACGCCAGGATCCCCACTGCCCGCTCTCGCCATCCACATGGCTAAAGAGCGAGACCATCACCACTGACACACTGCTCGTCGTAGAGCCGCCCGTGTAGTCCATGTTCTAGGGCCGCCGCCCCGGCGTCCGCAACTTCAAGCCGAGGGACCAACAAGCCACGAGGTCAATATGGCGAAAGAGTGGGGCCGGTGAAAGATCCAGGCCCGCGAGGTTGACAACCACGTCCGTCAGGAGGAGATCCCGTCCTCCACCGCTCGAGGCGGTCACCGTCTCGACGCAGTATTAAGATCGGTCAGGCCCAGATCAGCCCCATCAGGGCCAGATCAGTCACGACCATCCCCACCGCCGCGCTGCAGCGTCCCAGTTGCAGTTTCCCCCCTTCAGAGTGGATCCCGGAAGTGAGCCCCAGCCAGGGCCCGTATAACCCATATCGGGCCCAATGGGCCTAAATCTGGGCTAGGAAAAACCTAGCCATGGCCAAATCCAGATTCTAACCCCATAACCGCCACCTTGCTACGCCCACCTGCCACCGAAGTGGAGCCGTCACCGCCAAGATGGGTTCTGTCGAGATCCCACACCTAGCACCAGTAGGCACACCACCGGGGAGAAGTTGATGCCCCTCCCGAAGCAGCACCGCCGCCATTAGCGCCTCCACCGTCCTTGCGCGCCGGACCACCACAAGGCCGCCACGCCACGCCGGCGAGCCCCTTGACAATCTCGTCGCCCCGAGGAACCATCACGGCCCGCGCCGCCATAGCTACAGAGGGGGAGTGAGATGCCCCGCCGCCGCTAGGCGCTCGGGCTTAGCCCGGCAACTCCTACCGGCAGCGGTGAGGAGGAGGAGCGCGGAGGGAGGGTGCGGAGGCCGGGAAGCTGAGCCCTCCCGCGCCGCCCAGGGAGTGACGAGGAGGGAGAACGAGGAGGGGAAAAGGGGGGCTTTCTTCAACTTGTTCACGCAGGTTCTTTTGCTAGGAGAACATGAGCATGCATTCACAGACTTAACACACGGAAGGACAAACTGTGCAGCAAAAAAAAATCTCAACTACCAGCATTCCAGTACAAATGATAAGTCAAGAATATAAGCCTTTTGTTCAGTTTTCAGAAGACCTTTGGCCTGCAATCTAATCGTTTCTTCTTGTTCAGCAGCAACAAGATCAAATAGAAAACAAAACTTTCCCTCGACGTGAGAAAAAAAAATCGATCACCCAACATAACATCCGATGGTAAATGCAGAATGGTGTAGTTGCTCATGCTAGACGTCAGCGATCAGACATGGTACCCAGTGAGGGTAAATCCTCTGCCTATGATCTCACCGGCGCAAAGCCATGCATACAACTCAATGCCAAACAACGCAGCAACCCCCGCCTCCTCAGGCTTCAGATTCTTTATGTTCTTCAGCAATAGCTTTGCACCATCAAGCTCTTTCCAGAAAGACTCGTAACGACCAGGAAGGCTGCAACAATCAAACTTTTTGATAAGTAACGACACAGCACCACAACTGAAGTACAGAGTGTTAGATTGGCCAGCTATGCAAAAGAAGAAGGATAAATGCAACTATATAAGCACTATCATTAGTTCATCGTTTTTGTTGTTGAAGTACTTGCCCACCTCCTAACTCTAATGGATTAGCACCCAACCTTAACCGAGAAGGCCAAAGTTAACATGTAATTTCCTATCCATATAAGCACAATATATTACAAGAAGTGTTATTATTCATAATAGACAAGGGCAGCAATACACAGCTATCATAAAAGCAAGGGAGTGTAGACACAATTTTTATTCAAATGAAGTAGATTTCATTCAGCATGGACATCTGACATACATATCTGTAGTAGATGCATGCCTCGTAGAAGCTAGAATTTGCACGGGTTAGAAAGCCTGAATACTACTTACATTTTCTAGTGACATAAATCAGCACATAATAAGGGATAATGATTGGATGGGCTATACATGATGATGATGCTGTGGTCTATTTGTAAGAAGGAGCATCATGGCTGCCTCTGCACATAATGCGACAATTAATAGGATTTCACTAAAAGCCTGAAACCATGCCGGCTGCGACAAGTAAAACCCACAATTCACCATTCGTGTGGCGGCTCTAAAAAATTTCAAATGGGTATTCATGTGTATTCATTTTGTCAAAAACATTGTTGTTTTCTAAAAAATATCATTGTTTCGCCAAAAATTAACACTATTTTGTAAAAATCATGGGTATTCATATGAAGACCCAAGAATACCCCTAGCGCCGCCCTTGGTGACACACAAGCTCATAAATCAAAATAGGGATGCACAGACCAAAGAAAATCTCCTGCAGGCGCGGCCATACCAATTTGGACATCCAGCAGTAGCTATGGGAGCTAAATCGGAAGCTAGTTGGCACATCAACAGATAAACAACAGGAAATAACCTAATCAGCTGCACCAACGGACACAGCAGCACAGACGAGACGGATGGTAAGAAGAAAACAAAGCGCAACAGTATCGGTAGTACTCAGGGAGATCGTGGGGACCTGGCGAGGCGGGTGTAGAAGAGCTGCTTGGAGAGCTCCCGGCACTTGGCGGCGGTGGGCGGGTCGACGACGTACTGCTTGTTCCTCTCCATGAGCGTCCTGTGGTACTCGCTCCCGTGCTTGGCCGCGGACCTCGTCGCCTCGCACGCCTTGGACTTCGCCTGCGCCATATTCGACGACAAGGCCGCCATGGATCTGCCGCAGTTTTCATAGAAGCAACGCGGATGAGAATATTAGAGTACGGAGATTGACGATGGCGGGCGGGTCGACGACGACGTACTGCGTCTTGCTCTCCATGAGCGTCTTGTGGTACGCGGACCCGTGCTTGGCCGCCAAGCTTGCCGCCTCGCGCGCCTTGGACTGCAGCTGCGCCATGTTCAACCCCAACGCCTTGGACTGCAGCTGCGCCATCTTCGACGCCAACGCCGCCATGGATCTGCCGGAGTTCACAGGGGCAGCGCGGGTGAGAAGATTAGAGTACAGAGATTCGGATGCACAATTCGGCAAGTTGGCAGACGGTTTCGTTGGTTAACCTGCTTTGATTCAGTTGGGGGATTGGAGGAAGGGGACGAAGAGATGCAAGAAGGGCAGGTTGGGCTTAAGAAGGGACCGGGAGGCGTTTTGTAGCGGCGCTTTTGGCTTGGAGGGGAAGTTAGGGCTGATTTGCACAAGTAGGTTCCATTATGCATACGATTGGATAAGTTTGAACAATATTTAAGACTTGTCCTATAAGAGAGTTTCGGTAATAAAACTTGCAACGCCAGGTAACCTGACAGATATAATACCAAGCATGACGACTTAAACATGCACCGGAGAAAAATCACATAAAGCAAGTCCAATCCAATGATAAGAAGTGAAGTGCTCCATTGCACTAGGTAAAAATTCTTACACAACGAAGTAATCAACTTGTGTTACAATCAAATGTAGAGCAAAACAAGTTACAGCACAGGTCTGCCCATCTCTGGAACTGACATCGGGTACAAAAGTTGCCTGCTCATCAGCACGGCCTGGGCATACATCCTCCCAGGCACAATAAGTTGTTTTGCACATCCGAGCACAACGCCCTTCTTATTTCAGATGATGAGCAGGTCCAATCGAAAACAAATATAACAAGCAAGAACAGTAACAAACATCACTTCACTTGGTCCACCAGTGAAGGAAATCCTTACGCCTGTTGATCTTCTTCTGGAGCTGGAGAACACCGTACAGTAGGGCCTCGGCAGTTGGAGGGCATCCAGGGACGTAGATGTCTACTGGAACAATACGGTCGCATCCACGCACAACAGAGTAGGAGTAGTGGTAGTATCCACCACCATTAGCGCAGCTGCCCATCGAAATGACCCATCGAGGCTCAGGCATCTGATCATAAACCCTGCAGAGAAATTTAAAAATTGCTGGAGCATTAGAGAAATACGAGCTGGTGAGACTGAAGGACATTAATCATCACTGAATATAAAAATGGTATAATCAAAAGACGTCCGTGTTTTTTCTCCAAACAAAGAATGGACCGCGGTATGAAACTACCGAAAAGCTTACAACAGAACATCATATTACAGTTATATTCTTTGAGGATAAACCAAAGAGGGCACTCATTTCCATGTAAACCAAGAAATTCACGTATCACAACAATATACTCCATTTGGTTACTAATATAAGCAGTTTTATCATTTATGTATCCACATTGACTTAATTGGCCATGAAATATATTGTGTAATATATAATCTCTTTTGTTTGACTCATGTGTTTCTGAGATATTATGGTCAAACTGTTACTTTGAAGACAGTTTCAATGTCCTAAACTACTTCTATTGTGAATCAGAAGGGGTGATTCTTAAGGTGTCACAAAAGCACATCAACCTGCTACAAAAAATGATGATAATTGAGCTCCTTTGGTGCTCCAGTCTCTAGGGGTGCAAACACCAATCAAAATCCCACTTCTAGTTATATTTGAAGATTTCTGGTCAAATTTTGGTCCCAAATTTATACTAAAAAAATTCCAAATGAATTAGAAGGATTTTGGCGGGTTCCCGCTTTGTTAGAGTACGTGATGGGCCTGGGCCCATTAGTCTTAGGGTTTGCTTAGGGGTCAAGTAAGCCTTGCTTAAGGGTAAACCTCTCTAATACTATCATATTGAGAGAGCAATGAATAAAGAAGGAAGGAAAACCCTTTCCCTCTTGCCCGGCCGTGGGAAAGGATCCCCACGGCCGGCTCTCCCGCGCCCTCACAGCTCTCTCTCTCCCGCTCAAACCCTAGCATCCATAACATTTGGTATCAGATTGCCCTTGTTCGATCATGTCTTCATCGCCGGCCACCACCGCCATGCCGCCGCCCCAACCGACGGCGCCGCTGGCCTACACTGCGGCCACCGCTACCATGGTTGCGTCCTTCCCCGCGCCGGCTGCCGTCGTCTACACCCCCGAGCAGATCGCCGGAGCAATCTGCGATCTCACCACCGCCGTCCAAGAGATCTGCCTCTTTCTGGCCGGTTCCTACGGATCGCCGCCGCCCGCGCTATCGGTTGCCGCCTATGGGCCGGCGCGGCTGCCGTGGCAGCCGCCGCACCAGGCAGCCTCCGCCGCGATTGCCGGGCCGCTGCAGCCGACGCTGCTGCTGTCGTCACCGCCACTCGACGCCAGGCTGCTGCTGTCGTCGCCGCCACTCGACGCCAGGCTGCTGCAGCCCCCCCTGCCGTTGTCCGTCTCCGGGCCGATCTATACGGCGGCTTGGGCGCCGCCGCACATCCAGTCGCCACCGGCACCACCCCAACAGTACGGCGGGCCCTCCCGCTTCGCCGGTCCCGACGGTGCGCCATCACCGGCGCCGACCACCGCATGGCCGCTGCCGCCCTCGGCCGCGACCACGGCGCCGGTCATCACGTTCCAGCATGGGATGCCCTACGACGGGACTGCGACGACCTCGTTCCCAGCAACGCCACAGCCGTCCCATGCCAATCCCATCCAACCGATCAAGTTCCAGCCGTCGCCGTCACCGCGTCCGGCTTGGATCGCTACCGACGACGTGTCGGCGGCGGTGAGGCTGCAGGCTGCTGCGCGCGGCCTCCTAGCACGTCGGCATGTGCGGGAGATGCGTGATTTGCAGCTGCAGCTACTCCAAGTTGCGCTTCGCGGTGCAACGGACCTCGATATCGTCCGCTGCGTGGGGGATATTGGGCATGCGGTTTCCTCCACGGTCGGTGGGCATGCTGTTTTTCCCACGGGCGGCGACCTCCAAGTCTGCGACATCGACAGTCAGCCGGCGGGGAGAAGACATGGTGTCACCGACAGGAGCGCACTGCGTAGCACCACTGCATTCCGCCGCCGGCCGCTGCGAGGGCTCCCTTGGTCCCGATGGCGTCCTTGGGATCCAGGGGGCTGCAAACGCACAAGTTCGACGCGCGGAGAATTCTCTTATCGTTCGGAGTCAGAAATAAAGAGTCGGAGTCTCATTCGGGTTAGCTTATTTCAGGTCAATACAATAGGCCGAGATGTAAAAGGCTTGTTTTTTTTTATGCGTTAGGTTTGTGTGGGGTTGAATCGTCGTTAGGTTGCAGCTCGAGGACGAGCTGCATGTCCAGGTGGGGTGTAGTGTTAGAGTACGTGATGGGCCTGGGCCCATTAGTCTTAGGGTTTGCTTAGGGGTCAAGTAAGCCTTGCTTAAGGGTCAAGTAAACCTCTCTATATATTGAGAGGAGATGTATCAATCTAATGAAGCAAGAATTAAGAAGGAAAACCCTTTCCCTCTTGCCCGGCCGTGGGAAAGGATCCCCACGGCCGGCTCTCCCGCGCCCTCACAGCTCTCTCTCTCCCGCTCAAACCCTAGCATCCATAACATGCTTGAAACCTTACCAGTCTCTTGGCTAAGGGCCTAAGGCGCTAAGCAAGTTCACACATATACACATGCTTTCTTGGTTTCCTACTAATTTTGTGTGGAAATATAGAACATAATCGGATATTAAGAGCACTGTATTATTACATGATAAAATAGGATACTGAAACTTAGCAGGCCTAAATAACCTATGTGCATGCTGTATCTAACACATGAACAACATCATTCTTGATTCTTCACATATACAGTTGAGCAATTGGTAATCTAAAAAAGCACAGGACTTTGCCATGGAATTAGCCCTATCTAAAGACGAAAACAGTTTATCTTACGAAATCCCTTCAGCCATGCAGGGAAGATGCTTACATTATGATGTTTGTCACAGGCTTCCAGTTTTAGTGTTATGCAGTCGACATGCTTGCAATCATGATGTATTGATAGCATTTAGCACTATGGATGCAGGGCATCTCTCCGTTTGATCCTCTACATTGGTTCAATTTTGCAAACAGTACATTCTATAGGTCAGAATTGGTGTTGTTTCTGGCAGGTCTTTAAATAAAATATGGGCTAGTACAAGCTGGTATTCATTTTGTGGCAAGTCTTCAAATTAACTCAAAAATGGGTGTGTAAATATAGAACAATATCGATATTAAGATCGCTGTATTATTACATGAAATAGGATACTGAAACTAAGCAGGCCTAAATAACTTATGTTGAGTATCTAACAAAACAGCAAATCCTTCTTCACTTATACAGCTGAGTAATTGATAGTCTAAGAGCCTAAGACCTCCACCATGAGATTGGCCATATCTAAGGCGGAAAAGAATTTATCTTATGAAATCTCTTCAGCCGGGAAGATGCTTAAATTATGGAGTTGGTCACAGGCTTCCAGTTTTAGCAATATGCAATAGACATGGTTGCGATCATGATGTATTGATAGTATTTAGCTATTGATGTAGGCCATTTGTGCGTTTGATCCTATACATTGGTCCAGTTTTGCAAACCATACATTCCAGAGATCAGAGTTGGTGTTGTTTCTGACAGGGCTTCAAATCAAATACGAGGTAGTACGAGCTGGTATTCATTTTGTGGCAGGTCTTCAAATCAATACGGGCTAGTACGAGCTGGTATTCATTTTGTGGCAGGTCTTCAAATCAAATACGTTGCAGGCTAGTACGAGCCGGTTTTCATTCTGTGGCAGGAATTAAACTCAAAAATGGGGAACAAGAAATTCGTATTACTACTATTAGCGCGTGAACAAACATTTTGTGATCTGTTCCGGTAGGAAGATCCCTACAGCGAGCAAATTCGATGAAAATTTAACTATGGAATTCAATTGGTTCTCCCTTCCGAGATCTAAAGCAGGCCCGCCAACAAACAGACAAATCGGCCACGCGCATGCGAATCTAAGCAGGAACAGAGGGAGGGAGATGGTACCGACTTGCGGAGGGCGGGCGCCATCTTGTTGGTGAGCGTGCCGGCGACGATCATGCAGTCGGACTGGCGCGGGGACGGGCGGAAGATGACCCCGAAGCGGTCGAAGTCGTAGCGGGCGGCCCCGGCGTGCATCATTTCGACGGCGCAGCAGGCGAGCCCGAAGGTCATCGGCCAGATCGAGCCGCGGCGCGCCCAGTTCATGAGGTCGTCCACCTTGGAGACCACGAACTCGGCCGCCTTCGACCCGGCCGCCGGCGGAGGCACGCCCGCGTACGGCGCCGGTGAGGTCGGCGAGGCGCCCGCGGCGGCGGAGTAGGTCCTCGGCGCGGAGAGGAGGGCCAGCCGCGCCGTGCGCGGGAGCAGCGCCATGGTCGTGGCCTAGGGTTTCCTAACCTCGTGGAGGGGAAGGTGGGAGCGTAGCGATTGCGCGTTGGCTTCTCCAAGCTCCTCTCTCCGCAGTCGGAAGCGGCTCTTGGTGTGTGTGGGCGTGTCCGTGTGTGGTGGGGTCGGGGTTTCGTGCCGGGCGCACGCCTCGAGTTTTTTTTTTGGATAAAACCACACTCTATATTAATCATGTAACAGGTTTAAAGGTACAGAAGAAGGGTCATGAGGAACCCCTAACCACACATGTCTACCTAAACCCAAAGAAAGACCAAACTTAGCTAAGTTATGGGCTTCAACATTTGAAGTTCTGAATTCATGTACCACCTCGAGTGTGTGTGGATCGCCCATGCTCACCTAGACTATAGGCCCAGCAGCTGCTTCCGGGCTGCCAATTGATGAATGGGCCAAGATTTAGCATTTGCAGAAAAGGAGGAATATGATCTGAGCTTCCTCGTCGTCACCGGCAACGGTCTCCGTCGGTGAGAACCAACACGTTTACGTGACCGGCTTGCATTCCGTGGCTCCAGTGGCTTGGCCAGCTTTCCCGTGGATCGACGAGACGCCAGCCAGAGAAGGGCATATCCCAGGAATATATGCCTAAATTTTGGTAAGACGGGACCTGTAGCGAACTTGTTGTAGAATATCCCTTTCAGTTTCACGGGCACACGATACGGATACGCAAAGGATTTTGCATGTGACGATGCACCTTTCAAATTGCAGGACAGAACGGTTCACGGTTGCTTGCGGCCTGAAAGCATGGACACATATGGCTTGTTCTTAACTGTAAATGATTTTTTTTTATATAAAGAAAAGTATATTAATATCGCGGAGATACAAATTACACTCTGCCTCTACAATAACGCAATAATCATAGTCATTACGGATACACACAGCCGAAAGACAATAAAAAGAAGAAATAAAAAAAAATCCCGCTACAGAGTTACAGTCCTCGCGGTATCCGCACAACCACCACCTAAACAACAGCTGATATCCATCTCTTCGAAAACAACGTCTCCAAAAAGAACGGTGCCAGGCACAACCAATTAAGGCCAGCCCTTGGGTTTTCACCCAAGAAGAACTGTAAATGATCTAGCAGAGCCCATAAAATTCCGGCATGTTTATGGTTTGGGTCCGGTTTTGAGACCCTAGTAGCACCCATAAACGCGGCCTCGCCTGAGAACGCGACTCGGGGACCCGAGAATTCCCCCCTCTAACAACTATATGTACGGGCTCCTGAGTCGTTCTCGGGTCAAGACCTATCTAACCCTAGCCATTTCCGCCGCAATCCCTTACCGCCTCACGTAACTCCGGCGAGCGATTGAGTAGCCCCCCGCCGCCTTTTGCCGCTCCTCCCAACCACCCTATTTTCGCGATGGAGCCGCACGGCAACCCGTTCGCCGGAGCCAACAGCTGGAACCGTGGCCTCTCCCCCTCTCCTCCCCACACCACCGCCGTCGACCGAGGTCATGCCTCGCATCGACGAGCACAACCTCATCCACGGAGGCCTAGCCGGCAACCACGCGGCCCCTCCGCCGCCTTTTGCCCCCCTCCCCGCTGCCCCGCCCCCCATATCTACACGATGGAGCCGCACGGCAACCCGCTCGCCGGAGCCAACAACTGGAACGCGGCCTCTCTCCCTCTCCTTCCCACACCACTGTTGTTGACCCCGAGGTCGTGCCTCGCATCGACGAGCACGGCCTCATCCACGGAGGCCTAGCCGGCAACCGTGCGGACCCTCCGCTGCCTTTTGCCCCCCCCTCCGCCGCCTATTTCCGCGATGGAGCCGCACGGCAACCCGTTCGCCGGAGCCAACAGTTGGAAGCCGGCCTCTCCCCCTCCCCTCCCCCACACCACCGCTGTCGACCGAGATCGTGCCTCGCATCGACGAGCGCGACCTCATCCACGGAGGCCTGGCCGGCACCCGCGCGGCCCCTCCGCCGCTTTGGGAGGGCCTAGACCTGGTCGTGACCGGAGTAGTCCCCCCGCGGTCCCCGGCGACGGTGTTGTCGGGGGGTTACCCCCGAGTAGGGTAAAGGCAAGTGGTAAAGGCGTCTTACAGAAGAGAGGTTTGGTCGAGTAGCCGACTACCCGGTACTCGCTACCCGGTCGACTGCTACTCGGTCTCACCTCAAGATGACCAGAAGGAGATATCAATCAAGTTCTGTCCTTTCGAGTAGAGGAGTTGGCCCGAGTACAATTGGCGGGAACAATTGGCGGGAACCTACTCGGGCCAGAAAGTCAAAGGAGCCGTTCTGACACAGGATCCCGCGTATCCTGGGTCCGTACTTGGCACTATTCGAACTACTGTTCATCTGGGACCGGCCTGCCTGACAGTGACAGCATGGAAGCAGGCCGTGGCAGGATAAGGGGGGCCTACTCTGTGTTTAGGTACAGTGATACCAGTCTGTCCCCTTGTTTTGCCCAACGACTTTCCAGATGCAGCCAAGGTTAGGAACCAAAGCTGTCAGCGGGAACCCGGAAGAAGGACGATGTGCACACTATGTCGACACTTGTCCATGTTTGGACGTATCCGGCTGGGCACCATGTATATAAGGTGCCCCGCCGCCTCCTGCGTGAGGCATTGCATACTGGGAACCCTAGTTCTTGACCTAGTTCATCATCTAGGGGATAGTGGCTACTCGGTAGCAAGAACTTTGTACTGTGGCTACTCGGTGAGACACCAAAATACACAAAGAAAGGCAGGAGTAGGGGTTTTACCTCCTCACGAGGGCCCTGAACCTGGGTAGATCGTGTTGTTTGCAGTGTTTACTTCGTACCCCACGCGGCTACTCGTCGCGTGATCCCTCCCCGAGCACCTCCAGCGTCCTTCGTCCCCACATCTTTAGCCATCCCATGGCATCTGCCGTGACACCACCACGACAGTTGGCGCCCACCGTGGGGCAACCAGCGGCGCTGGCTGGAGTTTCTGTTCGGACGGGATCTTCTTCAGCGGAGCGCGTGGTCTGTGGCCTTGTCCACAGATTCGGCTCCTTCGACTTCGTCACCGACAACGCCGGCGATTTCGGCGGCAAGGCCACGCCGGAGGGCGGCTCGGTGATCTCCTTCGGCTCTCACCTTGTCTACGTCGCCATCGTCGCCAACCGCGCATATCCTGAGCTGGTGCATGACGCGGAGGATCCTCCCGCGGTGATCGCTGCTCGCGGAAGGCCCGCGTGCCGCTCTGCGAACTGCGCTGAGGTGATGGTGACGGGCTTGGCGGCAAACACTGGCGCAGCCGCTACTGGCGCTGCGGCCGTCGTCGAGGAGACTGATGCACCGGCTGGTGGCAGGGTTCACCGGCCCTACGAGAAGGAGAGCAACTTGCCGCCTTCCACGTCTACGGTCATCCCCGCGTCAGCTACGCGACCTGGCATGCCCACGCCCACCGACCTCGAGCTCCTAGCTGTGAGGGAGCAGCTCGAGCGGCAGCGCCAGGAGCTGCTTGCCGAGCAGGCGGAGTTGGACAAGATCAGGCTCGAGCTGAGTCTAGACCAGCTCGAGTACAACAAGGCTCACGGCTTCACGCCAGTCGCCAGGAGGCCTAGCAGAGTAGGCGCTACGCGGCGCAACTTGGGTGTCGAGATGGCGACGGTTGCGGAGGTTCCCGCTCAGTCCGCCACCGCGAACACCTTCACAAGGCCAAGGTATAGCACACCCGCCAAGACACTTAGAGCTGCAGAGGCTGTAGCTGCCGAGTTGCCTCGCCTGGATGGCGATGCGCGCCTTAGGCAGCAGGAAAGGCTCAACGAGTTGGTGTTGGAGGCTGCTAGGCAGAACGAGGAGTTCCGGAAGGCCAACCCGGGTGCCGGGGCTTCGCAGGTGGTTCATTCGCACGCGGCTAGATCTAACGATCAGGCCTCATCTCCGCATCCCAGCCGCGAGAAGAGCCGCAGCGGGCGCTCGGGCAGAGACAGGCAAATGCAGGTGTATGACCCGGCTGCTGCCGCGAAACAGCTTGCTGTGCCGCAGCAGCCCGGGCAGGAACACAACGCTGCAAGAGCAGGCTCTCAAGCCCATCAAGCTCAAAGCCGTGCCCGAGAAGCTGCTCGTCCAGGTCCTTCTCGGCAACCCGCAGCTCAGCCTACTCGGCAGAGGCAGCAGCCGCGCGCGGTGGCACCAGTCGCCAACCCGGTGGAGCAGCCTGCAGCTGTGCAGGTGGATAGGTATGATGATGGCTACTCGGCTATGGAGATGGCTGGCTATGATATTCATGACCGTGTTGGTGAGCGCGTGTTGGCGCCTGGGGATGCAAGGCATCAGTTGGACCGGATCAGCTTGTCGGCGCGGCTGGAGAGCACGGGTCCTCCTGGCCCCGAGTGCTTCGGCCCGCGCATCATGAACGAGCCGTCCGTGAAGAACTTTCAGCTTGCAAGAGGCACCAAGAGCTACAATGGCAGCACCAAGCCTGAAGATTGGCTCAATGACTATGTCACCGCGGTCCACATCGCGAATGGCAACAGAAGATGGGTTGTGCGCTATGTTCCACAGATGCTAGAGGGTCCAGCCCGCACTTGGCTCAACAACTTGCCCAAGAACAGCATTAACTGCTGGCTGGACTTCTCGGACGCCTTCATCAGCAACTTCACGAGCACATACAAGAGGCCGAATAGGCCACAGCGGCTATCCGCTTGCAGGCAGCGAGAAGACGAGACGGACCGCGAGTATCTTACTCGGTGGAGCACTTTGAGGAACACCTGTGAGGGTGTGAATGAAGCACAGGCCATCACTTGGTTTGCGCAGGGATGCAGGCATGGCAGTATGTTGTGGCAGAGATTGCAGAGGGAGATGCCGAACACTCTGGCGGAGACCATCAAGATTGCGGATCAGTACGCACTTGGTGATCCTACTCAGCCACTGATGGACTCCTCTGAGCCGAGAAGAAACTTCAGCAACAACAAGCGCAACGAGTTCCGCAACAATCGCCGAGTAGACAATCGGTATGATCCCGAAGAGGTGAATGCAGTGACTGTTGGAGCTGGTGGCAGCCAGAGGCAGAAACCTGCTGGAGCCTACGGGCAGAACCAGAACCAGGGCCAAGGCAACAAGAAGCCATTTCGCACCTCTCAGTCGGGTAGCGGGAACTCCGAGCAGCCGAAGAAGTTTGTCTTCGAGGACATGAAGGATGGCCCATGCAGCTTTCACACTCACCACCCCTCGAGGCCTGCTAACCACACTACTCGGCAGTGCGAGTGGTGGGAGGCGATCAAGAGTGATGGCTTGCCTCCTCCCCCTCCCCTGCCAGCAGCCAATGCTAATGTGCAGCCTACTCGCGCACCCGCAGCTCGGCCGCCAGTATACCCGAGAAGAGAGAATGTGAACCAGGTGGCTTTAGGAGCCAACCAGAACTTCAACAATGAGAGGTACCGCAACAACAACAACAACTACAACCGCAACAACAACAACAGAGGCAACAACAACAACTACCAGGGCAACAACAACAATGGCAACAATGGGGGCAACGGCTCCAATCAGTACCAAGAGCACCATGAGAGCTACATGATCTTCACTTCCGAGCCAGTCGACAAGCAATCACAGCACAGGCGGGCCATGGAGGTCAATGCAGTGATTCCTGCTGTCCCTCACTACATGTATTGGTGTGACCAGGAGATCAGGTGGACCCGAGCAGATCATCCCAAGGTGATGCCCAATCCGGGTAGCTATGCCTTGGTGCTGGATCCTACCTTCCTGAGTCCCGAGAAGAATGTGAGGTTCAGCAAGGTGCTAGTCGACAACGGCAGCAGCATCAACATTGTGTACAAGGACACACTCGAGAAGCTTGGCCTGGCCGAGAACATGATGCTGCCTAGCAAGACCACCTTCCATGGCATTGTGCCCGGGATCTCGTGCAACCCGATTGGCCGAGTATGGATCGATGTGCTATTCGGTACCCGGGAGAACTGCCGCACAGAGCGCCTGCAGTTCGAAGTGGTTGATCATCAGAGCCCCTATCATGCCCTACTCGGCAGGCCTGCTCTGAGCAAGTTCATGGCCTCAACACATGTGGCATATCTGAAGATGAAGATCCCGGGTCCCAATGGCATCATCACCATCTCTGGAGATTACAAGAAGTCCATGGAGTGTGCCTCTGCTAGCTCCCAGTTGGCGGAGTCGATGGTGATCGCTGCCGAAAAGAAGAAGATGTACGAGGTGGTGGCCATGGCTCAGTCCGCACAAGCTGGTGCACAAGGTGTGCCGAGTACCCAGCATGGTACTGCTTTCCAAGCTGCCAAGGAAACAAAGAAGGTCCAGGTCGACCCCGAGTTCCCCGACCGCGTAGCCATCATTGGCTCCGGGTTGGCGGAGAAATAGGAAAGCGAGCTCATCCACTTCCCCGTGAGAATCGGGATGTATTCGCCTGGTCCAATGAAGATCTACCAGGAGTCCCGAGGGAGTTGGTTGAGCACTCATTACATGTGCGTCCTGACGCCAAACCAGAAGCAGGCTATGCGTCGTTTCGGAGATGAGAGAAGGAAGGCCATTGGTGACCAGATCACCAAGTTACTGATAAGCAATTTCATCATGGAGGTGCTGCATCCGGATTGGCTAGCCAACCCGGTCATGGTCGAGAAGAAGAAGGAGGATCCCAAGGCTGCTACTGCATGGCGCATGTGCGTCGACTACACCGACTTGAACAAGGCATGCCCCAAGGATCCTTTCCCGCTACCTCGCATCGATCAGGTGATCGATTCCACTGCTGGTTGTGAACTGTTGTCTTTCATAGATGCCTACTCTGGTTTTCACCAGATTGCACTCAACCCTGCGATCAAATAAAAGACTGCTTTCATTACCCCGTACGGGGCTTATTGTTATCGTGTCATGTGTTTTGGCTTGAGGAATGCGGGTGCAACCTAGAGATGCATGCAGAAATGCTTGCACGACCAGCTCGGCAAGAATGTGCAGGTGTACGTAGATGACATTGTCATCAAAACGAATAAAACACATACTCTGCTTGCCGACCTGGAGGAAACCTTTGCTAACCTACGCAAGTACAAAATGAAACTGAATCCGAGTAAGTGCACCTTTGGTGTACCGGCTGGAAAGCTACTCGGTTTTCTGGTTTCTAGTCGGGGCATTGAAGCCAATCCTTCTAAGATAAAAGCTATTGAGAGCATGTCTTTACCGAGATCACTGAAAGATGTGCAGAAGTTCACAGGTTGTTTGGCATCTCTGAGCCGTTTTCTGGGTCGAATGGGCGAGAAGGCCCTGCCTCTGTACCAACTGATGAAGAAAAGTGACAAGTTTGTCTGGACTCCGCAAGCGGATGTGGCATTCAATGAGCTGAAAGCAATGCTGGCTAGTGCTCCCATCTTGGCTAGTCCGCTACCCAAGGAGCCAATGCTGCTGTACATTGCTGCGACTAACCGAGTAGTCAGCGTGGTGATTGTGGTGGAACGAGAAGAAGAAGGCAAGAGCGTGCAGCGCCCCAGTATATTATCTCAGTAAGTGCTGTCCAGTTCAAAGCAAACTACCCGCATTACCAGAAGATGACCTACGGCGTGTACCTGGGCGCCAGGAAGCTGAAGCATTATTTCCAGGAGCACCCTATCACAGTTGTGAGCTCAGCTCCCATCTCGGATATCATGGGCAACAAGGAGGCGAGTGGCAGAGTAGCCAAGTGGGCGATTGAGCTAGCCGCGTATGCTCCCGCGTATGCGAGAAGAGACGCCATCAATCTCAGATCCTGGCGGAATTTCTTGTGGACTGGGCCGAGGTGCAGTATGAACCTCCTGCTCCAGTTTCCAATTACTGGAAGATGCACTTTGATGGCTCAAAGGTGAAAGAAGGCCTTGGTGGTGTTGTGCTTACGTCACCCAAGCGAGATCAACTGAAGTATGTGCTGCAGATTCATTTCAAGGCGTCCAACAATGTTGCAGAGTATGAGGCAGTGGTACATGGCTTGCGAGTAGCCAAGGAAGTTGGAGTGCAGCGCATCATATGCTATGGAGATTCAGATCTGGTGGTGCAGCAAGTCTCGGGCACTTGGGATGCTTTGGATGCCAACATGGCATCGTATCGCTTCCTGGTGCAGTCTATGACTGGGTTCTTCGAAGGTTGTGAGTTCCAGCACATTCACCGAGCAGAGAACGAAGCAGCAGATGAGTTGTCCAAGTTGGGATCTTCTCGGCAATCCATCCCGGCGGGAATCGCCTTGGAGCATTTGAGGAAGCCATCCATCAAGCCGTCTCCCAACTCAGAGTCCATATTTGTTCCTTCTCTGCCAAGTGAGGAATCTGACCCAATGGAGATTGACTGGGAGAGTGCTGCAGGAAACCCGGGGACTGCCGTCCTCTACTCGGGGACTGCCAGTCCTTATTCGGGGACTGCCATTCCCTACTCGGGGACTGCCACTCCTTACTCGGGGACTGCCACTCCCCACTCGGAGACTGCCACTCCTTACTCGGGGACTGCCACTCCCCACTCGGAGACTGCTACTCCTTACTCGGGGACTGCCACTCCTTACTCGGGGACTGCCGCCCTCAACCCGGAGGCTGTCGCATTCATTGAAGAAGTTCTCGCCAATCGATCTGGGCTGCAAAGAAGCGCTCCTACTCCTCCTGAGCAACCACAAGAGCCTGTCCCAATGGAACTGGACGAACCAGTGTTTCCCATACGGGAGACACCGAGTTGGGCTATGCCCATATTATCCTTTCTAAGGGACGGCACTCTACCTGAAGATGAGGTGACTGCGAGGCAGATTCAGAGAAGATCCAAGGGCTACACTATTGTCCGAGATGTGCTGCACAAGAGAAGTGCCACCGGCGTGCTGCAACGTTGTGTGGATCCAGCAGAAGGAGAAGAGATCCTGACAGAGATACACCAAGGAGAATGCGGGCACCACGCCTCTTCTCGGGCGCTGGTCCAGAAAGCTTTCCGGCATGGATTCTATTGGCTCACAGCACTGCAGCAAGCTGAGGATATCGTGAGGAAGTGCACTGGCTGCCAGATGTTCGCAAGTAAGATTCACATGCCTGCTTCCGAGTTGAAAACAATTCCTATCACCTGGCCATTTGCTGTTTGGTGTTTGGACATGGTTGGGCCTTTTCAACCGGCTAGAGGCAACATGACTCACATCTTGGTCATGGTGGACAAGTTCACCAAGTGGATTGAAGTGAAACCTATTCGGAGGTGTGATGGGGCCACAGCTGTGACATTCGTGAAGGACATAATCCTGAGATATGGCTACCCGCACAGTATCATCACCGACAACGGCACAAACTTTGCTGAGGGAGCACTGGTGCGGTTCTGCAGAGATAAGCATATCCGACTAGACTTGCGTCAGTCGCGCACCCTGCTTCCAATGGGCAAGTTGAAAGAGCAAATGGTATGGTATTGGCAGGCATCAAGCCAAGGCTAATGGAGCCACTGTTGAAAACACCTGGGTGTTGGTTAGACGAGTTGCCAGCGGTGTTGTGGAGTCTTAGGACTACCCCTAACCGGTCAACCGGCTACACGCCATTCTTCTTGGTATACGGGGCTGAGGCCGTGTTGCCAATAGACTTAGAGCAGACTCCCCCGAGTAGCCCTCTACACTGAGGTGGAGGCGAGAGAAGCTCGAGAAAACGACGTTGACCTGCTTGAAGAAGCAAGAGAGCTGACTCTGTCACGTTCGGCTATCTACCAGCAAAACCTGCGGCGTTATCATAGCCGAAAGGTGAACCCAAGGGTTTTCCGAGAAGGAGACATGGTCCTTAGGCTTGTGCAGCGCACAGCCGGGATGCACAAGTTGCCCCCTCCATGGGAAGGACCTTTCATTGTGAGCAAAGCGCTGCACAACGATGCTTACTATCTTGTAGATGTGCGCCCACCACAGGCAACAGGGCAGATAAATCTGGAGAGGAAACCAAGCGCCCTTGGAATGTAGCTCTACTCCGTCGTTTTCATCCGTAAGCAAAGATGTGTATGTACCCTCTTATCCGAGTTGAAATTCTACTCTGCAATCTGAAATTGTTCTCGGGGACTGCCCTCGTCCAAAATTGCTTCAAGTGTTTTTACTTAGCTTTACCTTTTGTCTATTCGGTTGCTTCACTTCAGAGCTCATAAGCGTATTGAGTACTGTGTTTAAACCTATATGCCAACTCTTCGACTCTGCTGCTGTCCGAAACCCGGCTTCATGGCAAGCAAGAGAACAAGCAAAAGGTCAATGAGCACACGAAAATCGCTAAGGTAGAAAAAGTGCAGGAACCGAGTAGAGTGTTTATTACTTTTGTTCTCTGTTTCGTCTTTTCGGCTAAGTGGTGGGCTGTGTTATTATGATTGTTTCTAAGCGGCTAAGTATTTGCAGCTCTACTCTTCGATTCTTGTGACTCGAATACCAAAAAAGCAACAAGTTGCGGGTAGAGCAGAGATGAAAAGATAGGGTGAATAAGAAATGCAACTCGGGGACTCGCATGGAAACGCAACCCGGCATTGAGCCAGGGCTGCTCAAAATGATTAAATTAAAGATAACAAGTGGAAATAAAATTGAGTAACAAGAGAAAAGCATAAATAAGTCTAATACATCTGCTCCCGGCATCCCGGGGATCTGATAAATGTTTGAGTAAAAAAGCGTGCAGGATAAGATCATGTTGAAGAGGCGGTGTTCTCGGTGCTCGCCTGGGTTGCTTCGCCTTCCTCAGTGGCCTTGGTGGCGTCAGCAGTCTTCGATTGCTCGGCGTCAGGCTCGGTGGCGAGCTGCTCAGAGGTAGCAGTGGCCACCGAGATGGACGCCGTCGCGGAAGCAGAGCCAGTCTCGGGGGCGCGGGTGCGCACCGTGTCGTCGAGTGCAGCTCCAGATGAAGTACCGAAGTCGAGGGCGGCTGTGTCGATCTCCTCCATCTCTTCGTCGCTACTCACGACGGCGACATTCTTCCCCTTCCCGGCCTTGCCTCTAGGCGAATCGAAGAAGCCGTCCAAGTCGGACTCTGTGTCTTCATCCGCTTCTTCGTCCTCTTCCACTTCAGTGTCGGGCTCGGGGAGGCCGTCGATGAAGACGTCCGTCTCAGCGCACTCCGCGACCTCGTACGCAATCAGCTTGCGCATGGGCACGCAGCTGGGGTCCGTCTCCCACTTGGAATCGTTGCGCTTCCCGCGGATGATCTCCATGTTCAGATTCTCGTATCAGGAAGCGATGCAGAGAAGCATCAAGTCAGCACCCGCCCGAGCTCCCGAGGCGCGCCATTTTTTCAACTCGGCCTTCACGTTCTGCAGCTTCAGAGCAAGGCCATCGATCGTTGTCGGCGGGGCATCTTCAGGCCAGAACAGCTTGTGGAGCGCGAAGCCGACGCGCACCAGGTCGGTGCCCACGCCGGCTAGGCGTTCGAAGTGCCCTTTCATCACCAGCAGGCTGTCCTCGATCTCGGCTCTGGTGTCCGAGGCCTCGCCCTTCTCAAGTCGAGCCGCTCAAGCCTTGGCCAAGGCTGGCGCGCAGGCGGACACGAGATCAGGGAAGATTTCTGCATAGAAGCAAGGAAGGAATTCAGTCACGGGAACCGAGAAGAGACAGAACCGAGAAGAAAAGATGCAGAAAGGAGGGAACTTACTGTGAAGCTCGTGGCGCAGCTGCTGCAACTGGATTTCCACTCCTCCTCATTGGAAATGTGCTTCTCCTCGAGCAAGCGAAGTCCATCCAACTGAGAGAAGTACCGCATTGGATTTTTTCAGTGTTTCGCACTCCTGCTCGAGGGCTTTGATCTTGGCATTGAAAGTTGTCTCAGCCTTGGCCTTCTCGGCGATAGCTCTGTCCCTCTCGGCACCGAGGTCGAGAGCATCTTTGAGGGCTTTCTGCAGCTGGAGTTGCAGCTGCTCCATCTCTGTAGTGTGGTCCTTCAGCAGCTCAACGGCCTGGTCGGACAGCCGGTGCTGCACTTCTTCAGGTTTGACGCAGTCTTGGTGTTCTTCAACAAACAATTTATGATCTTCTGAAAAGAGCAAAGCACGGTTAGCAGAGAAGCAAAAGAAACAGGCACAAGGACAAACCGAGTAGACGGAGGTTTACCTTCAAGCTTCTTGATGGTGTTCTCGGCATTCGCAACAAAGGTGCGACAGTTCTCGTGCTCGTCAGCCAGGGCCTTCAGTTTCCCTGCAGAGTAGAAAAGGTTAGCGCAAGAAAGCAGAAGCGGGCGTAAACAAAAAACGCAAGAACCGCACGGCTAGAAGCGTACCTTCCATCTCGGACAGCTTCAGAGTGCTATCCTTCGCATCCTTACCGGCTGCCTCCGCAGCTGCCTTCTCCTTTCCAGTGCAGCAATTCGCCTCCTAGCGATAGCATGATTCCAGAGAAGCTGGCGATGCAGACTGGTACGCTTCAGGACGATATCCTGAGAAGCGAAAAGAAAACAAGTTAGACAGAGAAGTGAAGATTCAACCCGAGAAGGCGGCTACCCGGAGAGCATCCGCCTACTCGGCCAGAATCTCGGGGACTGGGTGAGGGTAAAGGAAGATGAAGACGGATAGGAGAGAAGAAAAATGCTACTCGGAGAGGACAAGTTAAGACTTACCGCGTAAGACTGCTCCAGATCTTCTGCATTCTTGCGGTGCACGAACATCTTGGCAGCAAGAGTAGCGGTGCTGGAAGAGACGGTCATGGGTTGGTAGCCCAAGTCCACCTTGTTCCAGTCGACCCGCATATGGTCGATGTCGCCCAGGCCAAGGCCGTGCCATTTCTCTGTGCCGAGAAGCTTGCTGTCCCACTTGGCATCGATGAAACCAACCAAGTCGAGTACCTGCTCGAGGCTCTGAGATGATATCACCTGATCTTGAGCTCCCCGAGAGGCAATGGAGACGGGGGGCGGGGGCCTGGAGTCTGTCGCTACGGCTTTCCTTCCTGTTGTGAGAGCAATCTTCCGGTCCTCGACGGAAAGGCCAATCTGGCGCTGTTGGCTGACCCTCACCATGTAATCCGGGTAGAGGGCCTGATCGGCCACAGTAGCGGCGGCAGGAACTGCACTGGGGTTGCGGATGATCAATTGCTTGGACTGTCCAGTCGATGTCGGCGGCGGCATCTGCTCTGTAGCTCGCTTCATCGCCTTTTCTTTCTGAACAGTTGACTTCTCGCCCTTCTGCTTCTCGGGTTTCTTCCCCTCAATCTTGGTCTTCGCCTTCTCGGCGGCCTCTGCCTCGGCTGCCTTCTTCTCAGCTTCTGCTTTCTCGGCAGCTTGTTTCTCGGCTGCCCTCTTCTCGACCTCCTGCTTCAAAGCATCTAGGGCTTGCTGCCTGGCTTGGTCAGTTGGCGGCGCCAGGGGCGCGCTATCCGGTGCGCCAGTTGGCTGGGCGCTACTCGGTGCGGCGCCTGTTGGCGCGTCGCTCAGTGGATAATGGCTTGTCGTGGTGGCATCCGTCATGGTGGCATCTTCCACCCGCTGCTCGGCAGCGGGATTCACTTGGCCTGCAGCGTCTGTGGTTGGCTGCTCCTGTTCAGCTTCTGGCCGCTCGAGGGCGGCTTTATCCTGCATCTCTTCGTCTTGAGTCTCCTCGGCAGTGTTGGCCGGAGGAGAAGGGGGTCTCTCCTGGTGGGCGGCAGTGTCCTGTGCTGCTGACTCCGCACGGGACTGCTTTTCCGAATCTGCTCCTTGAGCATCAGTGCTCTGTGCATTGGCGGGGTCATCCTCGTCATCGTCGAGGTTTATAAGTGGCGCTGCTGGCTTCTTAACCTGATCGGGCGCGAGAGCAGCGTTCGCGTCCATGGGAGGTCTGCAGAGAAAAAGAAATTCAGAAATTGAAGAGGATTGGGGAAAAAACATAGTACGAGAAGGGAGACGATAAGAAAGAAACTTACGCGCTGGTAGAGGCGAGTTTTCGCCTTGGTCTCTTCACGACCTTCTTGGTCGCCTTCTCGGTCAGCTTCTTCTTCTTGGCGGGGGGCTCTACAGCACCGCTGCCAGTCCGCTTGCGAGTAGCGGGTGCAGCGACTGAAAGAGGGTTGACGACAAGGGCTTTATCGCCCTCGTTCTCGTTCTCGTCTTCCTCATCCTCGTTCTCTTCAGCAACGTCATCTGCGGATTCAGGAAAAGAAGAGGAGCAAGTCAGAAACAACAAACAGTGGATTGGTGCTTCTCGTGAACAAGCAAAGCAGGTGCGCAGTTACCTTCTGATTCGTCCTCAGGCCAGTCGCGGAGAGACGTTTCCGCGTGCTGCTTCTCCATGGAGGGGGAACGAGGGAGGTTGATCTGGTCTGCGTTCTCAAAGGAGGCCTTGTCGTCCTCCTCTCGGTCAGGAGACCAGTTGCCTTCAAAACGTTCGCAGCTTTCTATAAGCTGGCGAGTGAGGACCTGAAGAGCGGAGAAATGTCACAAGTTAGCCGAGTAGCAGGATGGCATCCTACTCAGATAGGCGTGCAAACACAAAGCACACCAAGCCTAAGTTTTTTTACCGGATGTTCTACTCGGAAAGGCGTGCAGGCACAAAGCACACTAAGCCTATACAATCCTACTAAGTACTCTACTCGGTACAGACTACGATCGCTAGTCGCGACGAGAAGAGGAAGTTTTCTACTCGAAACCCATATGCAGAAGGCAGGGAGAGAAGAACGTACCCGCGAAATCGGCTTTGTACGGCTGAATGGGACGAACCCATACTGCCAATGCTCGGCGAGGCTCGTTGTCAGGATGGCCCTGGCGTGCTCGGGAACGTCTGCGTTGTCGAGCTCGATGGTGGTCGTCCTGGTGCAGTCACGGGGGCCTCCCATGTAACACATCAGGTGGCAGCGTTCTTGCAGAGGCAGAACGCGTCTCTGGATCCAGCACGCCACTGGATCATCACTCTTGAGGCCCTCGTCGATTAGAGCGCCGAGCCGCGCCTCAATCTCCTTCGCGTTGAGGTCGTTGGAGGGCTTCTCCTTCCAATTCTTCTGGGTGGGAGCACGGAGGCTCCAAGCGGGAAGATTGATTCTATCTGTTACATGTCCTCCTTCGGTGGCGGGGATGTTCTTGACGTAGAGGAACGTCTTCTGCCACATCCGGACGGACTCCAACCCCTTGATACGGGGGTGATTGGTCCCCGACCGCTGCACCATCATGGCGCAGCCGGTGTCGGTTGCCCGTGGCACCCCGTGCCTTCCTTCTTCCCGGTGGTCTGCTGGCGGAGGTGGAAGTACCTGAGCCAGGTGTCGTTGTCGGATGGATGCCGAGGAAGGCCTCGCACACCACGGCGTGGTAGGCGAGGAAGACGACGGCATTGGGCGGCAGGTGATGCATTTGAAGGCCGAAGTGGTCGAGGAAGCGGCGGAGGAAGTCGGAGGCCGGCAGGCCGAAGCCGCGCTCGAAATGCGCCAAGAACACAACGCGCTCGCCCTCCTCCGGTGCAGGCACGAGCTCGCCCCTTGATGGCCGGCATTGAACACCAGGAGGAACTCTCCTAGTGTTCACAAGCCAGGCGCAGTCCTCGGCGGTGACGTGCGAGCCAGCCCAGCCGGCGCGAGACATGGTTGCGAGTAGGAGGGGTGGAAAGAATCGAAGGTTTTGATTGGCTGGATTGGATTCGCGGCGGCGCAAAAGATTGCACGGCGGCGGAGAGCTCGGCGGCGGAGAAGGAGAGAGAGATGAAAGAGGAAAAGTGCGAGGGAGGGGAAAAGGAAGTTACCGGCGGGGGTATTTATACCCTCGCCTCAGCTACCGTTACCATCGGGGAAGTGGGATCGATCGTGGCGTGTGGTGGGATTTGTGGCCGGCTGGAAACGCACACAAGCGCGGGATGCGCGCGTAACGGCCGCAATTGATCCCACCACCAGATCGTGGCCTATTATTACTCTTGATGGGACGTGACGCGTGGTGGGCCCACTGCCTGGAAACCAGGCGCGTGGCACGTCGTGCCCTGGGCAACGAGACGACGGGGGCCTGGATGCTTGACACGTGTTCAGTTGCTGTGCGAAGGGCTGGATCGTGCTCTGCGCTGCAGAGGCTCAATTCAAGAAAATTCTCCAAGTCTTTTTACTCGGTCGCAGAGTAGAAGTCATCTGCTATGTGGAGGAGAGGAAACTTAAGGTACTAATCAGAGAGCTACTCGGAGGTTCTACTCGGCATCTTGAGGTTCAAGGGCTATGTTGCAAAGATTGGTTTTAAGCTGGCAGAGCCTAGTGAACGAGTTCGCAAGACTCAACCAGTTCGGGGACTGCTGTCGGGGGGTTACCCCCGAGTAGGGTAAAGGCAAGTGGTAAAGGCGTCTTACAGAAGAGAGGTTTGGTCGAGTAGCGACTACCCGGTACTCGCTACCCGGTCGACTGCTACTCGGTCTCACCTCAAGATGACCAGAAGGAGATATCAATCAAGTTCTGTCCTTTCGAGTAGAGGAGTTGGCCCGAGTACAATTGGCGGGAACAATTGGCGGGAACCTACTCGGGCCAGAAAGTCAAAGGAGCCGTTCTGACACAGGATCCCGCGTATCCTGGGTCCGTACTTGGCACTATTCGAACTACTGTTCATCTGGGACCGGCCTGCCTGACAGTGACAGCATGGAAGCAGGCCGTGGCAGGATAAGGGGGGCCTACTCTGTGTTTAGGTACAGTGATACCAGTCTGTCCCCTTGTTTTGCCCAACGACTTTCCAGATGCAGCCAAGGTTAGGAACCAAAGCTGTCAGCGGGAACCCGGAAGAAGGACGATGTGCACACTATCGACACTTGTCCATGTTTGGACGTATCCGGCTGGGCACCATGTATATAAGGTGCCCCGCCGCCTCCTGCGTGAGGCATTGCATACTGGAACCCTAGTTCTTGACCTAGTTCATCATCTAGGGAGAGTGGCTACTCGGTAGCAAGAACTTTGTACTGTGGCTACTCGGTGAGACACCAAAATACACAAAGAAAGGCAGGAGTAGGGGTTTTACCTCCTCACGAGGGCCCTGAACCTGGGTAGATCGTGTTGTTTGCAGTGTTTACTTCTACCCACGCGGCTACTCGTCGCGTGATCCCTCCCCGAGCACCTCCAGCGTCCTTCGTCCCCACATCTTTAGCCATCCCATGGCATCTGCCGTGACAC
>JAPCYS010000894.1:0-34643 GCA_028641055.1 Alopecurus myosuroides
ATCTAGAGCACTTAAAATAAACTAAATAAGGACGTTGCTCCTGTTTCGAAAAGGGAACAACCCACGTGCTGTCCCGCTTCCACCACATGCGGACAAAAAAGGCCCAATACCGAGTCTAGGGTTGCCTACTTCTTCCCTACTTCCTTCTCCCCCTTCCCAAGGATCCTCCCCACGCGCCGCCGGGGCAAGATTAGCAAGACAGAGACAAGAGCAGACTAGAAGAAAAGAGGCAAAACGCAGGTAACAAAATCGCTTGTAGCAACTCCAAATCGACAGTAAAGGAAGGTAAAATTCAGACAAACTTGCTCCACTTAGCTACAGGATCATAACAAGGATTCGATTACAAACTCGTTGCTTCCCCAACCGACTGTTGCTTCTTCGTGGTCCTTTTTGAGAAGACAAAAACCAACAGGAAATTGCTTGTCTACTTACAGCAAAACATCTACCCGAATTGCTTTCTTTTTGCTTCTTCTTGTCTCAAATCAGAGAGGATCAACTCTTTTCTTGCCTGGGATTTCGGGTACTTGTTCTTTCTTGCCTGCTCCAGTTGGTCGTGGAGAAAAAAACTGGTTAGTATGGAAATCGCATTAGTCCTAGAGTTGCCTCTGGTATGAAATTCTTCCCTTCATCATGCTGTGTAAGTTGCTTGGTGAAAAATAAATACAGATGTAATGGAACTGGACAATTTCTTATTTTACATGTGTCAAAATGCTAAGAAATTGCTTGTTACAGATGTAGTTAAAAATTGCTTGGGTTGTTAGTATGAAAAACTTGCATGTTCTGTAAGTTGCTTTGTTTTCCAACTGGTAGCAGTCACTATATTGGCTAAAAACCCTGGAGGTAGTTGCTCTAACTAGCACATACAAAATGCCTCTTAATCTCACATGCTTACAAAGGGTGATTACAAGAATGTTGCCTTGTATTTGATGGGAAATAGAAATATTTCCTAATGAACTGCTATTTTTTGTGTCACATGGTTATGAAAAGAAAGATATGTCTGGCATATACTTGAATTTGCCTGCTGGTGATGACAATTTTGGCGCTGACCCCAGATTCTACACACAGGTTCCTCCCGTTGGACGGTACAACACAAACGAGGGGGGGGGGGTGGCGATTCTCCGTCATTACTTGCTCATGCTAGCATGCCAGGGAGCCAGCTCCAATTTGCATGATATGCCTACGGCCAGGGAGCCGGGTTCTAGTACTGGAAAATCTGCTGAAGCTAATACTCCTAGTGGGACAGGTAATTTGAGTCCAGATGATGCTATTATTGCTTTAGGTGATGGAGGGATGGATGGGGCTGAGGTTCGCTCTATCCCGGAAGAGCCGTACGTTGGCATGACGTTTGACACACTAGCAGATGCTCGAATGCATTACAATGCATATGCTAGAAGGCTTGGATTTGCAATCAAGCCAAACACATCTAGGAGGTCAGCATTCACTGGTATTTTGGTGAAGCTGCAGTTTTGTTGCAACAAATCAAGGAAGCCCAAGACAAAAGATGTCCCACCACTTCCTGCGATTGAAGATGTCGGTTCACAGACTGAAAGTGATAGTGATGAGACTGGTGACCCTCAATCCAGGTCTGGAAGCAGTAAGAAAGGCAGTTCTGGCAAGCGAGCAAAAATAAGACGGAGGCATTCGATTAAGCAGACTAGTTGCAAAGCAAGTATGAAGGTGAAGTTGATTGGCAACAAATTTCAAGTGACTGCTTTTGTTCCTAAACACAATCATGATCTTATTGACAAGCCATCTTTAACAAAGTACCTTCGTTCTCACCAAGGGATACCGATAGAGGAGCAAAAATTCTTGGAGACTCTATAGTTGCACTTTGGAGACAGGACGTATGATGTCAATTATGTCAGAGTTCTACACGAAAGCGGCATTTGTGCCATACACGACGAAGGCCATCAGCAACTTTAGGACAAAACTCTGAGGGTTTAAAACGAAGGACGGGGACTTGGAAGCAACGATTGCTTACTTTGAGGAAATAAAGAAAACTGACCCAAAGTTGTTCTATTCAGGACAGTGAAGGGATGGTGGAAAACTTGTTTTGGGTAGATGGAAAGGCTAGAGAGGCGTATGCTAAGGCTTACCATGACTGCATCTCATTTGATACAACCTATATGACAAACATGTATAACATACCATTTGCTCCTTTTATTGGCATCAATAAGCATGGGCAGACATTCTTGTTGGGATGTGGCTTTGTGAAATAGGAATTAGCAACAAGTTTTGACTGGCTTTTTGGAGAATTTCTGGTGCCGATGGATGGGTTTGCCCCGCTGAACATAATCACAGATCAAGACCAGGCGATGAGACAGTCAATTTCTAGGATGTTCCCCCTCACATGCCACCGGAATTGCAGGTGGCACATTATTAGAAAAGCTTAATCTTTTTTTGGTTCATACTTGGGGCGGCACCCCGAGTTAGATACTGATTTTAATGAGTGTATTGATTTGAGCATGACTGAATTTGAGTTTGAGATGAATTGGGCAGTTATGATTTAGAAGCACAACATAGGAGAGAACGAGCATTTTGCGACATTGTACAGGATCAGAGAATCCTGGGTTCCATGCTTTTTCACGAGGATATTTTTCCCATTCCTTCAGTCCACACAGAGGAGCGAGCGGTTTAATGTTGTTTTAAAACAGTATGTGAACCCACGTAATTCAGTGTTAAACTTTGTGAGGCAGTATATACAGATTAACGACAACATTCTTGTCAAAGAGAGAGGAAATGAGTTCGAAATGAGTGAGCTTGAACCAAAAACTTGGTCTCCCTTCCCAATAGAAAAGCAAGCCCTGCGAGTGTACACTCGAAACATATACTAGAGGTTTTCACATGAGTTTGAAATGATTGGACAGTATAATGTGAGGCCGCAAGGCGGGGACATGTACTTGCTTGTGCCCAACAACATATATATTGGGGGTGTATGGGCGAAGGAACTACATGGTGACAGCTATTGTGGAAATCAACAGTACGAGTGTGAATGTTGCAAATTCTATAAAGATGGGCTACTATGCGTGCATATACTGAAGGTTTTCACACACCTAGGTGTCGATGAAATTCCATCTCGCTACATACATCGTACGTGGACACGGGATGTCATTCAGCCTGTTGCAGGCCCCTTTGCATCCGATTCCATGCCTGCTGAGTCTGTAGAGAAAATTGCTCTTGAAAACATGTGTACAGATTTTGCAATAGTTGCAAGAATGGTTGTTCGTTCAGAAGAGGGAATTGCAATTTGCAAAGCACACATTCGGGCAGCTAGGACAGAAGTCAGTCAGGTGAATAAGGTGAGGAGGAAGAAAAGAAAGAAAGTTGAGGCAGCGATGGAAGCAACATCGGCTTCTGCGGCTACACAAGGCTCAGCAGGTGAAACTGCAGTCCCAGAATCTAGAGCAACTAAATTCAAGAATCCTATGCGGACATCAACTAAAGGGCGGAAGAAATCGCAGGCACTAGGTTCAGCTCTTGATTTGCAACCTGAAAGGACTATCAAATGTGACACTTGTGGCGAGTTAGGACACAATTCTGCTGGTTGTAGATCGAGGCTGAACCAACGTGTTTTAAGAGAACTAGATCATCACGATATAGGGACATTGGTAGAAGCATGGCGTGATATTTCTAGGTTGGGTAATTTATTTGAATTTAAAGCTATGTAACGAGAAGTTGATAAGTTGCATGTATGCAACTAATTTTAAAACAGTTTCACGTTTTTTGCTTCGTGGAGAATGTTCTTTTCTGTTTTAGGTGGATTGTTGCCATATTTTGTGTGGTTGAATAATTTTGTTGCAAATTTTTAATGTTCAAATTAGGTCCACGTGGAAGTAAAAAAAGATGTACAATGAGAAACACAAGTAGAAGCAAAAAAAGAAGCTGAAAAACAGAAGGTTGAATAATTGCGTAATTACAGGGGAATTTGAAGAAAAGTTGATTGAATAGTTGCCTGACTCATTTTTGATTAAAAAATACTGCAGAAGAGCATAGGTAAAAAAAAGAAGGTTCATGTGGCACACCTTTTTGACTTTCAGAATTGCCCTCCAGTTAACATCATTGTGGTCACAACTTAACCATTTGTAGACCATTAGTTTCCTTATGCTTGGAATGTTTTCTTGCCCAAATTGGGGTACAACTCTGCCCTCCCAGTCGTCGGTATTTTCTAACATGAAAATTCACAGTCGGTCCTTTTGTACGCACAATGGCGAAAGCATGCAACAAAACACATGGAGGAAAAAACGCAAAAAAAAGGCATGTAAGCATGATTGTAGGTAGTTCTGGTTTAGAAAAGTTGCTTCGATGTTGGTAATGAATGAGAGAACTTACCTATTTGATTTCTTGGGGAAATTGATTTCTATGATAGGAAAATCCCTAATTTGAATCTTGGAGGTGCTTTAATGCTTATCCTAGTTGGCAAAAATTCCTTGGACTATGTTGTTTGCCCATTCAACAAGTTGTTGGAACGCGTAGAGATAAACGAATTTTTTTCCTACGCGGTACTTCCAAGATCTAGCCGAGGTAGAAGGCCACGAGTATTACCACTAGACGCGCAGGTGCGGATTATCGATGCAGCGCGTCGGGGCAGTGCAGTCCCACGATCCGGTCCGGCCAATCCAATCCCTCGAACGTCGAAGTGCTGAACGTACAGCACATCTGCCGGTATCCACACGTACGAGGAGGAGCTCCGACGGCAGACTGCTAGGTCCGGTGCGGCGGCTGGACTGAGTGGAGCTAGGGTTCCCAACGCATGGGAGAGTGGACTAACGCCCCTCTTTATATAGCGAATGGTAGTGGGCTTCACAACACTTGTGGCCCATTCCCTCTGTGAGTCCGACTCACAAAATCAGTCCATTTCCGGTTCGGGTCCAACCCAACCAATACTTGCTCCCGCTCTTAAGTGTGCGACCCTGCAGGCTCATGGCGACTTGGACACGATTGGAGTCCAACTCCCAATCGATCAATCGGTAGCGGTTCCTAGCAGAACGTGCCGACTCCCAAGTACCATTGAGTCATGACGACATACCTTTCAATGTGATATTCATCTTAGTCCCTTTTGCCTCACGATATACCTTGTCAAACTATAGGAGATTTTATCGTCATCCCTTAAAAAGTTCAACTCTCTTCTCGATCCGTGATATGTGATTCATCTGACTAACTCTTAGTCAACCGACACAGTTAACACTTAACTGAGTCGCGCATGGCCATGCTTCCTGAATCATATCACTCGAGAGGGCCCAGAGAATATCTCTCCATTCGGAGGGGCAAAATCCCATCTTGATTATCCACATCACGCAGCTTGCTTCTCATTCGACCCGAACTCTGCCTTTATAGTTGCCTTGTCACAGAACAACGTTTGACAGAACCTAAGTCGGTGATCCACAACCCGTATTGTGCGACAACCTCAGGTCTAAGGATTACATTGATTGAGACATGCAAATGACGACTTGATCGTTGCATCTCAATGTGGGTCAGTCCGACTTGCTAAACTCTTTAGCCAAGTCCGTGAGCGTTGGAATGGCATCACCATGCCCATGACAAGTGGAACCGAGTCATCAGCCAACTCTCACATTAGTCTAGGGTGTGTGTCCAGAACAACCTTAATGACCAAGGACAATTTAGTATGAACAACATGAATACATAGTTCCACAATCGAATCACATATTCAATGATATATATCAGATGTTCAACACAAGGACAACTTAATAACTTTATGAATACAGTGGGAATTACATCATACATGATTGCCTCTAGGGCATATTCCCAACAGTCTCCCACTTGCACTAGAGTCAATCAACCTAGCATCATATGCCTAGGCATCTAATACCCATACCTCTCGTGTGCGCCTCATGCTTAGGCTGTGGTAGCGCTTTTGTCAACAGATCTGCAATGTTTGCATCCGTGTGTACTTTGCATAACTTGATATCACCTTGTTCGACAAACTGGCGAATGAGGTGGTACCGCATGAGTATATGTTTGTTCTTCTGGTGTTGCCTAGGTTCCTTGGCCTGTGCGATAGCACCATTGTTGTCACAATATACGTCCAAAGGATTGGACGCGCCCTGAACCACACCAAGATCAATCAGGAGGTTCCTGATCCAAACAGCTTCCTTTGCCGCCTCTGAGGCAGCAATATACTCAGCCTCTGTTGTAGATGCAGACACCGTATCTTGCTTGGAACTCTTCCAGCTCACAGCCCCTCCGTTCATTACGAACACGTATCCAGATTGCGAACGAGAATCATCTGAGTCAGTGAGATAACTCGCATCCGTGTAACCCTTTACACTGAATTCCTCATCACCTCCATAAACTAGGAACATTTCCTTAGTATTTCTCAAATACTTAAGAATGTTTTTAACCGCTCCCCAGTGGGCTTCGCCAGGGTCAGCCTGGTATCTGCTCGTAACACTTAGAGCATAGGAAACATCTGGCCTAGTACAAATCTTGGCATACATGATGGATCCGATTGCCGAAGCATACAGGATCACACTCATCCGACTTCGCTCATCAGTCGTCGAAGGACACTGAGTCTTGCTAAGTTTTATGCCATGGGACATTGGTAAGAATCCCTTCTTGGACTCTTCCATTTTGAATTTCTTCAAAACCTTGTCCAGATATGTACTCTGACTCAATCCAATGAGCCGTCTGGATCTATCTCTATAGATCCTGATTCCTAATATGTAAGTTGCCTCACCCAAATCCTTCATTGAGAAACTCCTTTCCAATGACTCTTTGGTTTCTTGCAACATCATGACATCATTTCCAATCAGCAATATGTCATCCACATATAAGATTAGAAAATTTTCTTTGCTCCCACTAAACTTCTTGTATAAACAAGAATCATGATCGCTCTTGATGAAGCCAAACGATTTGACTACCTCATCAAAGCGAATGTTCCAACTCCGAGATGCTTGCTTCAACACATAAATGGATTTATGAAGCTTGCATACCTTGTCAGCATTAGCCGGATCGACAAAACCTTCGGGCTATATCATATACACGTCCTCAGTTAAATTTCCATTAAGGAAAGCCGTCTTGACATCCATCTGCCATATCTCATAGTCGAAATAGGCTGCTATGGCTAACATGATCCGGATTGATTTAAGCATCGCTACGGGCGAGAAGGTCTCGTCGTAGTCAACTCCTTGAACTTCTCGGAACCCCTTCACGACAAGTCGTGCTTTATAGACGGAAATATTTCCATCCATATCAATTTTCTTCTTAAAGACCCATTTGCACTCGACGGGTCTTGCACCGTCAGGCAGATCAACCAAATTCCAAACTTGGTTTTCATCCATGGACTTTAACTCGGATCTCATGGCTCCAAGCCATGACTCGGAATCAGATCCCACCATCGCTTCCGAATAAGTTGCCGGCTCATTACTGTCTAACAGTAAAAACATCTCGAGCACTCTGTAATCTGGCAGATCTCCGAGGTTCAGGTGCTGTAACCGGTGTAGGTACCACGACCGGCTCAGCCTCCAAGGCCATTGCCGACTCGCCCCTAGCTGGTTCTTCTCGAATTTCTTCGAGTTAAACCGTGCTCCCACTGACTTCCCAACTGAGAAACTCTTTCTCAAGGAAGACACCATTCCGAGCGACAAGCACTTTGCCCTCTTCCCGGTTGTAGAAGTAGTACCCCAACGTTTCCCTCGGATACCCCACGAAAATACACTTATCCGACTTAGGCGTGAGCTTGTCCGACTGAAGTCGCTTGACAAATGCTTCACAACCCCAAATCTTAAGAAAAGACAAACTTGGCTTTTTACCAGTCCACATCTCATGTGGTGTTTTCTCTACTGACTTTGATGGTACTCTGTTTAGTGTGAAAGCTGCAGTTTCTAGACAATAACCCCAAAATGATAAAGGTAGATCTGTCCGACTCATCATTGATCATACCATGTCCAACAAGGTCCGATTTCTCCGTTCCGATACACCGTTTCTCTGCGGTGTACCCGGCGGAGTGAGTTGAGGAACTATTCCACAACTCTTTAGATGGTCATCAAACTCATGGCTCATGTACTCGCCCCCACGGTCCGACCGTAGAAACTTTATTTTCTTGCCGAGTTGATTTTGTACCTCACTCTGGAATTCCTTGAACTTTTCAAAGGCTTCCGACTTGTGTTTCATTAAATAGATATATCCATACCTACTCAAATCATCAGTGAAGGTAATGAAGTACTCATAACCACCTCTGGCTGTCGTGTTCATTGGTCCACATACATCACTATGTATTAGTTCCAACAAGTCGGACGCCCTTTCACAACTCCTTGCAAAAGGTGTCTTGGTCATCTTACCTAGTAGGCATGATTCGCATGTCTCGAATGACTCTAAATCAAACGAAGTTAGAAGTCCATCATCATGGAGCTTCTTCATGCGCTTCCAACTTATATGACCAAGCCGACAGTGCCAAAAGTAAGTCATATTCAGATCATTTGGTTTCAACCTTTTAACATTATGTTATAGACCGATTCACTATCAAGATTTAAAATAAATAACCCGTTCTGAACGGGGTGCAAAGCCATGAAACATATCTTTCAAATATAAAGAACAACCATTATTCTTAATATTCGACTCATAACCTTGTCTCATCAAATATGAGGCGGAAATAATGTTTCGACTAAGCGCTGGAATATAATAACAATTATTTAGTTCCAAAATAAATCCTGAAGGTAAATGAAGTTGCATCGTGCCGACTTCCAACGCAGCGACTCTCGCCTTGTTGCCGACCCGAATATCAACCTCTCCTCTTGCCACGCTCCTAGTTCTTACCAGTCCCTGCAACGAGTTACATATGTGAATAACTGATCCGGTATCATATACCCAGAACTATTAGGCGCATCAGCAAGATAAATTCTATAACATTGCACACAAGCGTACCTGAGTTGGAAGTCACACCTCCACTCTTGGCTCTGTCAGCCAAAATACTTGGTGCAGTTCCTCTTCCAGTGGCCATCTTGCTTGCAATAGAAGCAATTGGCTCCGGCTGTAGGAGAAGGCTTAGTCTTTGAGGGAGCACTCTGGACAGGGCCATGGGCGCTACCTCCTGACTTGTCCTTCTTCTTCTTAGTCCAAGAACTCTTCTTGAACTTAGCCTTATTCTGCACCATCAACACTTGACTGGCGCCTTTCTTGATATCAGCCTCTGCCATTTTGAGCATCCCATGTAATTCAGTGATACTCTTATCTATACCATGCATATGGTAGTTCGAGATGAACGAACCATACGCACTAGGAAGAGAGTTCAGAATTATATCAGTAGTGAACTCTTCGTTAATTGGGACGCCCAGCCGATCCAGAGACCGAATGTAACCAATCATCTTGATTACATGCGGACTCAGTGGATCGCTATCTTTCAGCTTACAGCCCAGCAAAGCTTGAGAGACTTGATACCTCTCGGTCTTTGCCTGAGCCTGGAACATACTTTTGAGGCTTTCGATCATATCGTAGGCCTCAACATTCTTGAACTGCTGCTGCAAGTCCGGTTCCATGTGTGCAAGCATAAGACAGCTAATTTCCATAGACTCATCTCTAGTCTTACGGTAGGCATTCATGACAGCGACAGTCGCATCGTCATCAGGCTCATCTGGAAGTGGAGTTTCTAGAACATGTTCTTTCTTGTCATGCTTGAGGACTATCCTCAGACTACGATACCAGTTGGTGAAATTAGTTCCATTAAGCTTATCTTTCTCTAGGATTGACCTCAACGCAAAAGTGGACAACTGAGGAAGGTTGCTAGGTGCCATTGATCTACAACAGAAAATACGCAAAAACACTTAAGACATGTATTCATAAAAGAGCAGGCATATTAAACGCTTTAATACTTATGCTCCCACTAGAACCAACATCCCTCCGATGGTTGCTAAGTGATTCAAGATCCCAAATAAGCAACTCGACTAGTGAGCTTTAGCATCACCGCTAGCCGTCAAGTGATCTAGGTAGGCAACACCTTGCCAATCGTATCCAATACGACTCCTGTTAGTTGGGTGACATCACATGCCTCGGCTCCCAACCTACCTCGCCCCGAGCCCCAAAACCGTTGTGATGGACTCGTAGATTACCAAGTGCTTCTGCTTGTAAGAGTCCGACTCAAACCCACCTAACCGGAAAGAATTGGTAGCACCTTAATTTTATGAGCCACTACCAAGAATGTCCGACTTGTGATGGTGCAGCACTGGCGGGGCGACCGACTAGACCTTCTTGAGATTAAAAAATCTACCAACTATCTAAATAGAGGTAAATAGAGACATAACAATAACACAAAAAGCAATTATAATGTGAAATGGTATGGCTCTCTTCATGGTGATCTCCATCTCCACAAAGCTTGTAAGTCGACTCGTGCCAACTCTTGTCACGTGCCATCTTACTCCATGTAGCCGACTTGTACATCGACTTGCATGCCTTTCGGGTTCTCCAACAAGCTACACTAGCTAGTAAATGAAAATTTACATAGAGAATCCGACACGCAGGCCGGTATACAATAAAATGACAGCACCTAGGCTCCAGCCGGCTGACATAAACATGATACGCAGATCATGTATGGATTACACACATCACATGCACATAAGCCATACCATTCACAACTTCCTGCAAAAACGAGTTATGCATAGACACGATATCTACCGGCGTTGTGAAACTCGTAACGACATCTAAGGCGGTACGACAGGGCGAACTCTTTGATTCCGATCATGGATTTCTTCATCGGATAAAACGATTTTACCCGAATCTGATCCGTATTCCGATTCGACCAAACTCTTTGATCTTCGATCACCGCAACTGGATTTATGTGTCACGGTATACCCCGATGGCGGAAACCGACCGGTAGGGGTATGTTGTTTCACGACCTTAGCAGTATGATCACGAAAACCTAATCATCCATTAACCCCGAGTACGATTGATCCAATCAACCTTGTACAAAACCGATCTATCTCATAGAACGACCACCAAAACAGCAATTAGATCACATCTAACGCTAACTACATATCACATATGTACGGATCTCGGGCCTAATACCAGAAGCTACCGCTCTGATACCACTGTTGGAACGCGTAGAGATAAACGAAATTTTTTCCTACGCGGTACTTCCAAGATCTAGCCGAGGTAGAAGGCCACGAGTATTACCACTAGACGCGCAGGTGCGGATTATCGATGCAGCGCGTCAGGGCAGTGCAGTCCCACGATCCGGTCCGGCTGATCCAATCCCTCGAACGTCGAAGTGCTGAACGTACATCACCTCTGCCGGTATCCACACGTACGAGGAGGAGCTCCGACGGCGGACTGCTAGGTCCGGTGCGGCGGCTGGACTGAGTGGAGCTAGGGTTCCCAACGCATGGGAGAGTGGACTAACGTGCCCGCTGAGCAACCTGCGCCCATCTTTATATAGCGAATGGTAGTGGGCTTCACAACACTTGTGGCCCATTCCCTCTGTGAGTCCGACTCACAAAATCAGTCCATTTCCGGTTCGGGTCCAACCCAACCAATACTTGCTCCCGCACTTAAGTGTGCGACCCTGCAGGCTCATGGCGACTTGGACACGATTGGAGTCCAACTCCCAATCGATCAATCGGTAGCGGCTCCTAGCAGAACGTGCCGACTCCCAAGTACCATTGAGTCATGACGACATACTTTTCAATGTGATATTCATCTTAGTCCCTTTTGCCTCACGATATACCTTGTCAAACTATAGGCGATTTTATCGTCATCCCTTAAATAGTTCAACTCTCTTCTCGATCCGTGATATGTGATTCATCTGACTAACTCTTAGTCAACCGACACAGTTAACACTTAACTGAGTCGCGCATGGTCATGCTTCCTGAATCATATCACTCGAGAGGGCCCAGAGAATATCTCTCCATTCGGAGGGGCAAAATCCCATCTTGATTATCCACATCACGCAGCTTGCTTCTCATTTGACCCGAACTCTGCCTTTATAGTTGCCTTGTCACACAACGTTTGACAGAACCTAAGTCGGTGATCCATAACTCGGATTGTGCGACAACCTCAGGTCTAAGGATTACATTGATTGAGACATGCAAATGACGACTTGATCGTTGCATCTCAATGTGGGTCAGTCCGACTTGCTAAACTCTTTAGCCAAGTCCGTGAGCGTTGGAATGGCATCACCATGCCCATGACAAGTGGAACCGAGTCATCAGCCAACTCTCACATTAGTCTAGGGTGTGTGTCCAGCACAACCTTAATGACCAAGGACAATTTAGTATGAATAACATGAATACATAGTTCCACAATCGAATCACATATTCAATGATATATATCAGATGTTCAACACAAGGACAACTTAATAACTTTATGAATACAGTGGGAATTACATCATACATGATTGCCTCTAGGGCATATTCCCAACACAAGTTTCTTGTCTTTCATTGACCTTAGGGGATCCATAATTTCAAACTTCCCATCCCTGATGTTGAGTACAAGCAGCCAGTAATGCCCTGATTCTTTAGGACTAGATTTATCTAGTATTTCAAGGACTGGGAAATGAACCTGGGCAATAATTTGGGAAAAAATAGGAATCCAATAACAACAGTTGTTACTTATTTGTTTGATGTGCATCGTGGTAAAAAATGGATGGTAAGAGAGAGCCCGAGAAAATAGGGGTTTGCTTACCGATTCACACATACTTAGCCTCTTTGAAAAATTATTGAACCATTTGTCGATTTTGTTTCTAATGAAACTACCATTTTGGAAGAACGTCTGAAAAAAAGCAAGCAGGACAAGTGGTTTCAGTTAAGTGACGTATAATTAGTCATCAGGAAAGATGAACAAAGCTAGTTTCAAGAAAACAGAAGAAGCGATAACTTTCTTACAGTTATTCTGAGAGGTATGAAACGCTTTCTAGGCCTTTTTTTAGTGGTCCTTAGAGCATCCATAGTGTTGCCAAAGCCAAATTCGCCAGATAGATTTATTTGGCATTAGAGTTAAACTTGCTATGTTATCTACAATGTGTTAAAGCCAATGCCAAATGCCAAATTTCCTTATTGTGTGACCCACTATGTATAAAGTAATAATAAACTATTTTGGGTTGCACACACTCTCTCTAGTCTCGCTCATCCATCCAACTATTTTATTCACTTAAAAGAATTTGGCATTGGATCTTCTAGTTGCTCCTACGCCAAATTATTTGGCTTTGGCACCAAGATTTGGCACGTCTACAATGTAGAGAACCGATGCCAAAAGTCAAATAGGGTATTTGGCACCCAAATTTGGCACACACTGTGGATGCCCTTAGAGCAGCGATGCCAATCTCGGCAACACATGATTCAAGCTTGCATTCAGGTCCCATGGAAGTAGCCAAGTCATCCGCAGAAATGAAGAGCTCGTCATAATTAATTATAGTTTTGCTGTATAAAGATGTGAGGAACAGAAAAGAGACAAGTTAAAAAAAGAGGAGCATTCTTGTAATTGAAAATAAAAAAGGCAAGAAAATATATTATATGGGGAAGCATTTACCTTTTATTTCTGGATCTGGTCTTGGCTCTCCTTTTAATGTTCTGGCATATGGAGTCATCCACAATGTTTACTTCCTTTGAACAGGAAAATGGATCCATGTTGACAGGATCTACATACTGCGGTCTTATAACTGCCCGTACAAACCTGCGTTCATGCCCAATTGTTGGCTGGTTGATCGACGAAGTGCTTTCTGTCACATCTTTAGCTCTTGCTGCTGGTTCTGTCGAAGTGTTCAGGCCATGTGTGTTTGTTTCGCCGCCATGGTTGGTGTTGAGCCGCATGTTGCGCATCTGATTGATTGCTTTCTTTGCTTCAGACTCAGCTTGGCTCAGAAGTGTAGGGTCCCAATCATCATCATCATACTGAATCTTCTAGTTTTATAGGTACGGCTGCAGTGCCTTTCAACTTGCGTGGGGGCACATTGAGGTTGATTGATGCGGACTCAAAATTCACTTGCATACCTGTCTTTCTCGGGCTACTCTCTAAGGTTGGAGCAGGGTGTTTCCGTGGGCTCCTCCGTACACATTGCGTAGAGTTGCCTAGCTGTTGTTGCACGACTTACTCGGGTGTTGGGGTGGTGGGAAAGACTGTTGTGCCTGTTTTAACGCCGCTTGCCTTCTCATTTGTCAAACCATGTGTTGGCAGAGGAGGCTCAAAAAACTTTGTTGGTTCTGGAAGGGATGTGCCTAGAAATAGCTTGGTTGTTGGTGTGTCTCGTGGCATGCATGTTTCCTGGTTATCAACATAACCTGGACTACTCAAATGGACCTGCTCCGGAGATTCATATTCAGGTATGAAAGCGCATTTGCATTTTGATCTCTCTTAGGTTTTGGAGTTGATAACAACACTAGTAAGTATCTAACAACTCCAAAAGTGAAAAGTGTTCAAAGACAAAACTACCAAAATCAACTTGGTCCGGCGGTAGTACCAGGCGCCTCAGCGGTAGTACCGCTCTGCCCAGCAAGCGATAGTACCACGCCCAGTAGCTCCATAGTAAATTTGGCTACTGCATTCAGCGGTACTGGTTCGGTAGTACCGCTGTGATTTAGTTGGTTTAGGAGCAAAGCCTTGCACGGCGTTAGTACCGCCAGCGGTAGTACCGCTGGCAGTACCGGTCAAAGTACCGCCAGTGAGATTTTGCTTGCAATAACGTTTATGGTACTAGAGCGGTAGTGCCCTAGTACTACCTCCAGCCACTTCGATTTATTTCGAAGAAGTGGCCAGCGGTAGTATCGGTGGGCACTCGCGGTAGTACCGCTGCTGGAAGTACCACGGTACTTTCGCGGTGGTACTGCCCGCACCCTGTCACTGGGTCGATGTAGTACCGCTCATGTTACCAGGTGGCGGTAGTACCGCTAACCCCCGCGGTAGTACCGCCAGGCACGAAAAAGGGTCAAACGACTAGTTTGGGGATGGGGCTATAAATACCCCATCCCCTTCTTCTCCAAAGGGTTGCTCGAACCAGCATTGAAGACAAGCATTTATTGAGCCTCCAAAAGCTAGATTTCTCCCAATCCCTCCACCCAAACTCGTTGATACTTGGAGGATTGAAGGAGAAGACCCCGATCTAAATCTTCACCGAGCTGATCTTCATTTCCCCCTCATATTCTAGAGGGATCTAGTCTAGGGTTTCCTTGTGGAAAACCTAGACTCCATTGCTACACTTGTTGGTGATTTTTGATTGTTGGGAGCCCCCAATTTGGTTGTGGGTGTGTGCCCCAAACTTGTTTGTAAAGGACTCGATTCCCGACTCAAAGGGGATCAATAATGGACGGTGGACTAGGCCTTTGTGACGGGGTTCATTGGAGAATAGGGTGAGGCCTTTGTGGCGTTGAGTAGACCTTCGAGGCGAGTTCACACCCCTCCAACGAGACGTACTCCCTTAACAAGGAGGAACTCGGGAATACATCGTTTCTCCGTGTGCTTCATATCGGTTACCTCATTCCCTTCCTCCTTTACTCGTGCTTGTATTGTTATTGTTATTGTCCTTGTTCTTGTCATATAGGAAAATTCACCGTAGTTGCGTCATCTACAGAATTTACCTTTGTGTCAAGCCTAATTGTGAAAGAAAAATTAAAATTGGCCGTAACACATATTCACCCCCTCTAGGTGCCCATACTATACTTTCAATTGGTATCAGAGCCTCGGCTCTTCTATCGGGCTTAACCGCCTAAGAGTTTAAGTATGGTCGATGAGACGGAGACCGCCGGTTCCGAGGCGCCGGTCTCTATGAATGATCTCAGTGAGTTGAAAAATTCATTCACCTCGTCCATGGAGACCAAAATTGATGAGTTGCGTCAAGTCTTGATGCAACTCTTGAAAGCCAAAGGACCGAAGGTCACAGTCTCATCTCCTCCGGATGAAAATCCGGAGGGCGCCAAGAAAGGGGATGATGGTGATCCATCTAAAAATGCTTCCGCTGAAAACTCCACCGATAAGGGTACGGAAGGAGATGAAGAATATCACTACATCAAAGGACGTTATTCTCCCGATCCTGCCGTCCCATATCCTCATATAATTCCAAGGGGAGATCCACCTAAAATTGATGCATTTTCTTTTCGTGAATGGCAATATTACATGGAGACTCACTTGAGCTCTTCTTGTATAGAGCTTTGGAGGGTCACTCGTGATGGATACAAGCCTCATGACCCCAAGAAATTGACAAGAAGAGAAGCCGTAGATTGTCAACTCAACTACAACGCCTTGTCAATTCTTCAACAAGCTGTGGGTCCTAACCACATGCCGCATCTTCAACCATATTCCACCGCAAGGAAACATGGGACGCTCTTGTCATCATGTTTGTGGGCAATGAAAGCATGCAAAGGAATAGGTATGATGCCTTGAGCAATGAGGCCGAAGGGTTCTATATGCATGATGGAGAGAGCCATGAAGACATGGACCGAAGGCTCAAGACTCTTGCCACTGCATTCTCCAATGTTGGTGCCAAGTACATTGATGATGCTTGGATCAAGAGGAAGTACATGATTTCTCTCATGCCATTTGAGCCCGCGGACTTGAAGAGCATCCAAGGAAGACATGAATTTGCTTCTTTGACCTCAACCCAAGTCATGCAAGAGATGTGCTCCTTTCAAGTGCAAACCAAGAATGCTCTTGACAACCGTGCTAGGGCCATAGGAATGCACAAAGGGGCATCCTGTCAGACCCCGGACCCAGAGATATACAAACTGTCATGTGCTCCTAGCAGTGGACCCACAAGGGCTTCAGGGTTACCAGCCCCGGCCGCAACAAACAACGGCAGGCAGACCGGATTCATCGGCACGTAGTCCGGATCCCCGGTCTACTACTCCTTGTGTCCATGCTAGTCATAACCAGGTATGTATACCCAAGCGTCCACGAGTCGGATGAAACTGAAGGAACGGGACCAAAGTTATACAGAGCTGCTATGTGTCCAGAAAGTGCAACAACAATCGAGGGTTACTGGGGTTACCTCGCCCCAGGCCGGATATCTCCGGCAGGTGGGCTCAGACATGGATCATCGGCTCCACAACCCCTCGACTGCGACAACTATGCAGGCATAGCCAAAACTGTATAACAACGGGCTCGAGACCCACAATCGATCAAAGCAGTACTCTAGACATGAAAGTTGTATTAAACAAGGCATACTAGAGTAGCTTACACGCAGAGGTTACAGGACCAGCATAGGTCAAGCAACCCAACATTACAACAAGCAGCGAAAGCAAAGATGTTGCTATACAACAAGAGAAAAAGGACTAAGAGTCCGAAACATAAGCAACGTAGTCAAACCCATACTACAGATACCAGGCTGCTGCCTGGGAACCCCTAGCTACTCATCGACGTCGAGGTAGAAACCTTCTTCAGCTGCATCGCCGAAGTCTGAAACAAAACAACAACGAGGCAAGGTTGAGTACAAAAGGTACTCAGCAAGACTTGGCTTTTAAGGTTCTTTGCATAAAGCCAACTTTGTTTTCCGAAGTTGAGGAAGAAAAGCACGTGTAGTAGAGCATTTCTAAAACAGAGGAGGAATCTACTCAACTAATGAGATCATCATGTTCTTTAGTCCACCAAGTACTTTCTCATCCCCAGACTACCTTATGCTATAAGAATCACCCCTCTCGACGTAGTCGAGGAGGCATCCTTCATTCGTTGCCAGCAAGTTTTAGTCATTCCGTTAGAGTTATCTATGACCGCGTGACTTTCACCAAGTTGTCCATAACCGTGGACACGGCTTTCCGAAAGATTTATCCCTGCAGGGTGGTACACTTTACCCACACGTATCGACCGGCTCTTAGTGCCACGCGGTAACGCTCCTCTCTAAGAGCGCGACAGAGTGTGGTCGACCACGGCCTTTACCTTGCTTAACCCTTTCCATGAGTCAACCCAAACAGGGCCACCCCGTCAACAGGGAGTTGGCCACCTCCTGACGGCACGTGTTCTGTGAGTCGGGACAAGATCCGTGTACGTCCATCACTGGTCCCGGTCACGCCCTAGTTTTCTCCAAAACCTTTTATGACACACCCGCAAATGGAAAGCTCAAACTATGTGACCCATGGAAGTGATCAAAAAAGTTAGTTAGCCGAGCGCGGTCAGTTAGGCCCCGCGTGTGGTTGCACGCTCAGTCTTGGCTTCCGCGGCGAGACCTTAAATCCTAGGGTTGGCGAGTACGGAACGAATAACCACTACCCAAGTGGCCTCCCGTGCTAGCCTTAGACAGTTTCATATGCTCAGTACTCACAAATATAACAACATACAAGGTTATCGAAGTGATCCAAATCATCAACCGGACGAAGTAGATCAGAACACTAAGCATAACACACAAGGCTCTACGATACTCAAACAACCCTAGTCATACTAGGAGGGTAAACAGGTATGAAGGTGACATGTGAGGGAGGGGTCATGCAGTGGATAGGTTTACTCTAACCGATTCAAAACTAAGTTGAAACGTATGCATGAATGAGAGGTTGAAAAGACTCAAAACATGGGGTAGCCATGAGGTGGTGCTTGCCTTGCTCGTCGAAGGTAGAGCTTGGGTTGTCGTAGAAAGCCGGGTCGACCTCCGGATCTCGGTCTACCGATAGCGAGCAACACCGGAAAGAAGGCAAACAATCAATACCTTATGACCGTGCAATGCACAATATGTATGCATGAGTAAAACAATGCAATTGAAACGAAGTTTAAAGGATAGAACATGAAGCTAGGGTTTTACGCCGTGAACGACGAACACCGGAGGGGGAGAAAACCCTAAACTAGAGATGTGACCAAGATTAGATGTTCAAAAGACCTTGGAAATCTCATAGTTGGATTGCATTTGTTTCACTGATCAAAATGGTATATTACACTTAATTTTCTATTTTTATTGAATAAAAACTTTATTTTTAATATTTAAATGAATTAAATGTAAACTATAAAAGTGGCCTCATTTTAAACCTTACCAAACATGTATGAAAGTGGTATAGATAAATAGCTCTCATTTTTATGAACACATTGCATATTTTTTTCATAATTTTAGGAGTTATAAAATAAAAGTTATTGAATTTCCAAGTTTTAATCATATTCTGTTTTTCTGTTAAATGTGGGGCCCACTGTTCGGTTTAAAAGGACAAAGAAATCCACCTGGCGCGCCACGTGGGCGGGTGATGTCACGATGACATCACCGTGACCTCACGGGTGGCCGGCCGGTGGCAGGGAGTGGCCGCCGGCGGTGTTTCCGGCGGCCCCCGGAGGCGAGGTTAGGCGCGTTGGGTGCGCACAGATGCGCCCTACCCAACTGTGGCGGCGCCGCCCGCTGAACGTCAACGACGGCGGCTGGAGGCTCGGGCTCCGGCGATCTCATCGAATCCCGGCGAGAGGAGACGAGCAGAGGGGATGGGGAGGGGCGGAGGCTCACCACGAACTTGTAGACGAGCTCAGAGGGGCCGGAGGAGGGCTAGAACGGCGGCGTGGTGGAGGGATTCCGGCGGCTGGCCGCGGAGAAGACGACGCGATTCTTCGCGTCTACTGCATCCCTGCGGTTCCGCGTGCTCGAGGACGGAGAGGAGGCGACGGCGGTTCCAACGAGCTCAACGGGGAGGTCGGGGAGAGAGCGGAACGGCGGCGACGGCGGATCTCCGGTGGCGGTCGGGTTCGGGTGGAGGGAGAGAAACAGAGGCAGGAGGGGTTCGATTGGGGGGGGGGTTCTACGAGTACACCCGATACGGACGTCTCCTTGGGGATCTCCAGGCCTCCACGTCGACAGGGAGGGGAGCAAGAGGTGGCGGTCGGCGGCGGTTGCCCTCCTGTCACCGGACAGGAGGAAGATGATAAAAGGTTTTCTCTGTTAACCCCCTGGAAAGACTGGAGAATTACAAAGAGGTCCTTAGGAATTTTTAAAACAGAACCAAAACAGAATTTTGAGGGCCTTTTTGTGAAGCAAAAATTGCACAAAAATACTTGTTGAAAAGCTCTTCAAATTTGCCACCTTTCTAGCACAAAGTTGGATCATTTTGAAAAACTTTGTAAAACAATTTTGTGTGAAGCCAGATTAAGTGACTTTCTGTTAGAACTCTGATTAAGTTTTAAAAGAAAAAATTTTGGTCCATTTTTCATGCATGCATGCCATGTACACAACACCTCTCTTTATTACACAAAAGTAGGGATGTTACAAGTCTACCCCCTTACAAGAATCTCGTCTCGAGATTCCTAGGTTTTAGAAAAGAAGTCGGGGTACTTAGATCGCAAACGATCTTCTCGTTCCCAGGTTGCTTCGTTCTCGGAATGATGCGAGCACTGAACTTTGAGGAACTTGATAGTTTGACTACGAGTTCTTCGTTTGGCCTCATCGAGGATACGGACGGGAACCTCTTCGTAGGAGAGATCATCCTTGAGCTTGATGGTTTCGTGGTCCACACCACGAACAGGATCTTTGAAGGAACGTTTGAGTTGCGAGACATGGAATACATCATGGACATCCGGAAATCCTGGAGGCAACTTCAGTTGATATGAAACTTGACCTCGTTTTCCAATGATAGGGAAAAGACCGATATAACGAGGAGCCAGTTTGCCTTTGATTCCGAACCGTTTTCCACCTTTCAGAGGTGTGACTCGAAGATAAGCTTTCTCGCCAATTTCATAATAAACATCTTGGTGATGACGATCATAATAGCTTTTCTGGCGAGATTGAGCTGTTTTCAGTCGTTCACGAATGACGCGAACGATTTCTTCTGCTTCTTTGATTACATCCGGGCTGAAGAACGATCTTTCACCGGTTTCAGACCAATTCAGCGGAGTTCGGCATTTGCGACCGTATAGAACTTCAAAAGGAGCCTTTCCCAAGCTAGATTGATAACTGTTGTTATAGGTGAACTCGGCATATGGAAGAAACTTCTCCTAATCCTTACCGAACGATATAACACAAGCTCGGAGCATGTCCTCAAGAATCTGGTTAACTCTCTCAGTTTGACCACCGGTTTGTGGATGGTAGGCGGTGCTGAAGGATAGACGAGTTCCCATGGCCTTTTGAAGACTTTCCCAGAATCTGGAGACAAACAGACTGCCTCTGTCTGAGACAATCCTTTTTGGGACTCCATGAAGACTGACTATTCGTGAGATATATAGATCTGCCAGATCGGAGACTCGAATAGTCTCTCGAATAGGAAGGAAATGGGCAACCTTTGACAGACGATCAATCACTACCCATATAGCATTGTGCCCCTTTTTGGTATTGGGAAGGCCGGTGATGAAATCCATACCAATCTCATCCCACTTCCATTCAGGAATAGGCAGGGGTTGAAGAACACCGGCTGGTCTTTGATGTTCTGCCTTCACACGACGAGAGACGTCGCATTCAGCAACATACTGAGCGATTTCTCGCTTCATTCGGGTCCACCAGAATTTCGGACGAAGATCCTGATACATTTTGGTGCTACCAGGATGGATAGAAAGAGGTGTGTCATGAGCCTCTTGGAGTATTAGATTTCTCAGATTTTGGTTCTTGGGTACAACCAGACGGTTTTTGAAGTAGACAATGCCTTGATCATCGACAGAGAAACACTTAGCAGCCCCGCTAGCAATGTTCTTCTTAATCTTAGCAATGCCTAAGTTGTTCTTCTGAACATCTTTTATTTGATCTTCGAGAGAAGGTTTTATTTCCAGATTGGCCAGATATCCAGAAGGAACAACTTCAAGATTCAGCTTGGAGAACTCCTCATGAAGAGAAGGCTGGGGCTTGCTGTATCATCAAGTTGTTACAATAAGACTTCCGACTTAGCGCGTCAGCGACGACATTCGCTTTGCCGGGTTGATAGTTGAGACCCAAGTCAAAGTCCTTGATTACCTCCAACCATGTTCTCTGTCTGAGATTCAGATCCGGTTGGGTGAATAGATATTTCAGACTCTGATGATCTGAGTATAACTCACATCGGTTTCCAAGAAGATAATGACGACATTGCTTGAGAGCATGGACCACGGCTGCTAGCTCAAGATCATGGGTTGGATAATTGTGCTCATGTGGTTTCAGTTGACGAGAACCATAGGCCACCACATGACCTTCTTGCATTAACACACAACCGAGTCCTTGTTGAGAGGCATCACAGAAGATGACAAAATCCTTGCTCGTATCAGGAAGAACAAGCACAGGAGCGGTAGTCAGTTTGGTTTTCAGAGTTTGGAAACTTTCCTCAGCTTTTTCTGACCACTCGAACTTTTTGCCTTTCTTAAGAAGTTCAGTCATAGGTTTGGCAATTTTGGAGAAGTTCTCGATGAAACGACGGTAATAACCTGCCAGTCCGAGAAAACTCCGAACATCCTTGAGTGACTTAGGTGTTTCCCAGTCCAGAATGGTTTGGATTTTGTCTGGAATAACGGCAACACCTTCAGCAGACACTACGTGTCCGAGATAGACGAGTTCTTTCAACCAGAACTCGCACTTGGAGAATTTGGCATATAGCTTGTGCTCACGAAGTTTGGATAACACCAAACACAGGTGTTCAGAATGATCATCTTCAGTTTTGGAATAGACCAGGATGTCGTCGATGTAGACCACGACGAACTTATCAAGATACTCCATGAATACCGAGTTCATAAGCCTCATGAAGGTAGCTGGAGCGTTGGTCAGACCAAAAGACATGACGGTGTACTCGTAAAGACCATAACGAGCGGTAAATGCCGTTTTGGGAATGTCCTCCTTTCTGATCTTTATTTGATGGTATCCTGATCGCAGGTCCATCTTGGAAAAGACAGTTGCACCAGCTAACTGATCAAAGAGGTCATTGATTCTTGGAAGAGGGTACTTGTTTTTGACGGTCACTGCATTCAGCGGCCGATAATCAACAACCAGACGTGGAACATTGGTATCCCGCTTCTTGACAAAGATAGTGGGACAACCCCAAGAAGATGTGCTAGGTTGGATGAAACCCTTTTCTTCTAACTCCTCAATTTGGCGTTTCAATTCAACCAACTCCTCTGGGGCCATACGGTAAGGTCTTTTAGACATAGGAGCGGTACCAGGGACTAACTCAATGAAAAATTCCACACTTCGATCAGGAGGCATGCCAGGTAACTCTTCAGGAAACACATCAGGGAAATCACTGACTACAGGTAACTCATGAATTTCAGGAGGTTAATCACCTTGCATGAAGTACAGCTGCAGTTCAGGAGAAAGTTGTGTGCGTGCTGATGGCGGAGTGGTGAACTCAGACCAATATACAAAAGAAAACCCGGAAGGATGTGTCAAGGTGAGGGATTTCGTTGCACAATCCAGCTTAGCTCCATATTTCGAGAGCCAATCCATGCCCAGTATGACATCAAGGTCCGTGGACTTTAGCGCAATGAAGGTTGTGGGGAATTTCCAGTATCCCACTTCAACCATGAGTTCTGGCGTAACCATAGTGGTTTGCCAGTTGCAACCAGGGGAGTTTACCTTTAACGATTTTGACAACTTTTCAAAAGGTATTCCATGCATTTTCGCAAACCTTTCTGAAATGAATGTATGCGATGCTCCAGAGTCAAATAAGGCTAAAGACGGGGTTGAGTTGATGTAAATCGTACCCAGTAAGACGCTTGGATCGTCCTGAGCATCCTCAACAGTCACATAGTTCAGACGACCACGTCCAGCACCAGCAGGCTTGGCCATTTTCTTAGGAGGAGGAGGTGCACGTCCAGCATGATTCTGAGGGCACTCCCTTGAGAAGTGACCAGGCTGGCCACAGCGGTAGCACACATTGCTGGGAGGAGCGGCAACTAGAGGACGAGAACCTTGTCCACCACCATAGGTTGATGTAGAAGGTGGGGCAAGTGGACGAGGAACATATCCAGATGGACTTGGCTGAAATGGAGCCCTGGGGACATCACTGTATGGTATGAACACACGGCGCTTCCTCTTCTGACCAGAGGGTGATGCACGGGAATCTCCAGCACTCTTCTTCATAGCAGCATCCATCTCCTTTTTGCCACGTTCAAGAGTGATGGCCTGGTTGTAAAGTTCCTGGAAGCTCCGGAACATGAAGGGCAGAAGCTCGTAACGAACAGTTGGGTTCAGGCCCTTACGGAACAGATCCTGCTTGTCCTCGTCATTAGTGACATCACGAGGAGCATAGCGAGCCAGACGAGTGAACACACGACCATAGGCCTCAATACCCATACTGCCATGAGTAAGATCAAGGAACTCCTTTCTGTCTTTAAACTGCCTTCGGGCCTCAAGCAGTGCGGAACTCTGCCCAGGTGACCTCATGATCGGGCGCCTGCAACGCCAGAAAGCCTTCCCACCAAGCACCAACAGCACCTTCAAGCTTGTAGGTGGTGAAGTTCACACGGTCACGTTCCTGGACACGGAGAGCAATGAACTTGCGCTCCATTATGCGAAGCCAGTCATCGGCATCGAGAGGCTCAGTGGAATCAGCAAAGTATGGTGGCTGAGCCTTGAGGAAGTCCACGAGGGTAACGCCGGCAGCACGGCGTTCAGTGTTCTGGGCCACACGCTCCAGAAGTTGTTCGTTCCTCAGACGGTTAGTCTCGATGCTTTGCAGCACCTGCGCCATTGTGGGTGGCGGCGGAGGTGTTGGCTCAGGAGGAGGGTTGTTACGGCCACGAGTACCACTCGACATCCTGAGTAAAAGGAAGAAGAATCATGAATAACACATCCATGGAGAAGGTTACAATGGATCGACATGTAATAATTTCAACGTAAAAACAAGATACATGCCGAAATGTAGTAGAACAGAATGAATGAACATGAAGTGTATCATTTCACCAACATGGAGACAACATCTTACAACATTTATTGAAACCAGTCGAAGTACAAACCATACATACTGGCGGTACAAGCTCACAAGCTTAAGTACATACAACACTGAACGGAAGTACGGTAGATACACATCACCGAAGTTCTGCTCCTATACATTATTTTTCTACAACTTCGGGTTTCGAGTACATGAAAGCAAACATTACTCTAGCTGGAACCGACAACGGTCTCAGTATCCTCCGAAGTCGAAAGGAAGTGGAACTGGAGCACCATAGTAGCGACGAACAGACTCGTCCTGCGGTCCGTGGGGAGACTGTGGTACACCACGCACCATCCTAGGCCTCCTGAGGCGTCCACGAGGGGGAACATTGAAAGTGCATTTCGTTTTCCCAGTGTTTTGTGTGTTAGTTAACAATACTAAGTACATTATTTATCGAGGTGTTTAGTGTGCAGGTGTTATACTTAACATCGGCATCGAGCACTGAAAAGTCGGTGAAGTTTGGCCTGAGGTTTTTGGGTCAGAACTCAACCGGATTATTCGGACCGGATTATTCATCCTGGACCGGATATTCCGGTTGCTGAGAAAGGAGCTCAAAAATGGCTAAGGACTGAGGATTTTGCATACTGGAATCAACCGGATTATTCGGACCGGATATTTCATCCTGGACCGGATATTCCGGTTACTGCGAAAAATTGCTAAGGACTGAAGTTTTGAGCTACTGGAGTCAACCGGATTATTTGGACCGGATTATTCATCCCGGACCGGATATTCCGGTTGCTGCGAAAAACTGCTAAGGACTGGAAGTTTTGAGCTACTGGAGTCAACCGGATTATTTGTACCGGATATTTCATATGTACCGGATATTCCGGTTGCAGTTGAGGAAGTGAAAAAATGGCTAAGGACTAGAAGATTTGCGTACTGGCATCTACCGGATTATTTGTACCGGATTATTTCAAATCAACCGGATAATCCGGTCCAGCACTGCAGTTCAGCGTGGAGCAAGCTAACCGGATATTCCGGTCCAAACTTGAACCGGATATTCCGGTACCTTTTTCCTGCACAACGACTATTGTGAGGAGGACTATAAATAGCCCTCCTCTTCTTCCTCAAGATCTAGTTCTTCCCCTTAGCATTGATGAGCATTTAAGAACTCACCAAATTCCTCATAACTCCCATCCCTCCACCCAATCTTGAAGATCTTTGGAGGATTGAAGGAGAAGGCCCCGATCTACATCTTCACCAACCCGTTCTTCATTTCCCCCTCTCTAGCTCGAGGGATCTTGCCTAGGGTTTCCTCTTGTGGAGAACCTAGGCATCTTGTTTCTAGTTGGTGATTCAAGAGTTGTTGGGAGCCCCCAATTAAGTTGTGGGTGTGTCCCCAAGGTGTTTGTAAAGGATTTGATCCCCGCCTCAAAGGGGTTCTATAGTGGAAGGTGAACTAGGCCTTTGTGGCGAAGTTCATCGGAGAATAGGGTGAAGCCTTAGTGCATTGAGTAGGCCTTTGTGGCGAGCTCACACCCCTCCAACGAGACGTACTCCCCTAAAAAGGAGGAACTCGGAAATACATCGTGTCTCCGTGTGCTTCCATCGGTTTACCTCGTTCCTCCCTCTCTTTACTTACTTGTACTTGTTTGCTTTGATTGCTTGTCTTGTCATATAGGTAAATTCATCACTAGTTGCACTATCTAGATTTTACCTTTCTTGTCAAGCCTAAATTTGTGAAAAATTAAAATTTGCCGTAGCACCTATTCACCCCCCCCTCTAGGTGCCCATACTATACTTTCAATTGGTATCAGAGCCTCGGCTCTTCTATCGGGCTTACCGCCTAAGAGTTTAAGTATGGTGATGAGGATGACGCTCCGTCCGAAGGAAATGTGTCCATGAATGATCTCAATGCTTTGAGAGAATCATTGACCTCATCCATAGACACTAAATTTGAGGAGTTGCGTCTACTCATGACAACACTCCTCAAAACCAAGGAACCGAGGTGGTCGACTCATCCCCTCCGGAAACGGAGGGTGCCAAGATTGGGGTTGATGGTGAACTACCTAAAACTGCTTCCGCCGAACAATCCTCTAAGAAGGGTGCGAGTGGAAAGGAAGGATATAATGCCGTAGAAGGCTCATATTCTCCCGATCCTCCCATCCCTTTTCCTCATATAATTCCTAGGGGAGATCCACCTAAAATTGATGCATATTCTTTTCGTGAATGGCAATACTACATGGAGACTCACTTGAACTCTTCTTGTATAGATCTTTGGAGAATCACTCGTGATGGATACAAGCCATATGATCCCAAGAATCTCACAAGAAGAGAGGTTGTAGATTGCCAACTCAATTACACCGCTTTGTCCATCCTTCATCAAGCCGTGGGCCCCAATCACATGCCGCATCTTCAACACTTCTCCACCGCCAAAGAGACATGGGATGCCCTTGTCGTCATGTTTGTTGGAAATGAAAGCATGCAAAGAAATCGCTATGACACCTTGACCAATGAGGCCGAAGGATTCTTCATGCGTGATGGAGAAGATCACGTTGACATGTATCGGAGGCTCAAGTCTCTTGCCACCGCCTTCTCTAATGCGGGTGCAACACATATTGATGATGCTTGGATCAAGAGGAAGTTCATAATTGCCGTGATGCCTTTCGAGGGCACGGATATGAAGAGCATTCAAGGGAGACATGATTCTCCACCATGACCTCTACCCAAGTCATGCAAGAGTTGAGCTCCTACAAAGTGCAAACCAAGAATGCTCTTGACAACCGGGCTAGGGCCATTGGAATGCATCAAGGAGCTTCCGTTGCTTTGAAGGCCAAGGTGTTGACAAGAGAAGTTGAGAATGATGAAGATGGTGAAGAAGCATTGCCTCCATTGAAGGAACAAGAATATGATCCCGTTCTAAAGGATCTAATAGCTCTCACCGTGCAAAAGTTTTGGAAAAATCCCCCTAAAGGCAAGAAGTTTGTTGAGGAGAAGACCAAGTCTCGTTATGGTAATGATGGGGCTCAAAGAGTGAGATCTTGCTTCAATTGCCAAGACAAGTACCACTTCATCGCGGAATGCCCATATGAGAATAGAGAAAACCATAGTGGCAAGCTCATCCGAAAGGACAAGTCCAAGGTTGAATACAAGAAACCTCATTTCAAGAAGAAACCTTTCAACAAGAAGACTCCTACCAAGTTTGTGCTCTTGACTCAAGAGGAGTATGATTCCGGGAGTGATGAAGAAGAAGAAACAACAAGTGAAGTAGCCGCTCTAGCTATTGCTTCCACTCCATCTTCGTCATCCCTCTTTGAATCTCCCAATGAAAATCTTCCTCAACGCGATGCCAAGTGCTTCATGGCTAAGGCCACGGAGGTATCATCTTCTCCTAACTCTAAGACCCCTAGTGAACTAGAACATATTGCTTGTCTTAGAGAGGAAGAGGAAAGAGCCTCCTTGGATCGTTTTATGTCTAACATGCAAGGGGAGACCAAGAAGTACTTTGAGCATCTCATGAGCAATTGGGAGAGGCCCAAGAGGCCCTTGAGAAGAAAGGTGAGATTGAGAGAAGGGATGCGGATGAAATTGCATCTCTCTCAATGACTCTTGAAGAAGAGCATGACGGTAGAGTTTCTCTAGGATGAACTTGAAACTATTGAAACCACTCACAATGAACTTGTCTCTAAAATCATTAAGGAACGTGATCTTGCTATTGCTAAATATAAAAAGGCTAAAAATGATAAAGTAGAGTTTGGGGTTGGTCATGGTAAACTAACCGAGGAGTTTGAAAAGCTAACCATTGCTCACAAAGCTTTGGAAAGCCAACACTCATCCCTCAAAGAGTTGCATGAACAACTTCAAACTCAACTTACTCAAGCTAACCATCCTAGCACTTCTACTTCTTCTTGTGATCATGCACATGTTATTGAAGAAAATGCTAGGTTGAAGGATGAACTTGCAAGGCTCAAGGTAAAAGCACTCAAGTTGAAAAGGTGGTGCTTGCCACCCCACAAGTGGTTGCCTCAAGCACTAATGCGGTCATTTCTAGACCACAAGTGAGTGCTCCAAGGCAACAAGTGGGCAAGCAAGGTCTTGGCTATGTAGCCAAGAAAAGGAACAAGAAGAAGAAGAACAAGAAGAAGAACAAACATGGTGCTTCGGGTGGTATTGTCATGAGGGACAACACTACCCGTAGCTCCTCCGCGGGAACTAACAACCCACACCATTTCTTATATGTTGATTATTATGGTGTTGTGCAAGCTAAATATGTTGGTCCTATTGAGGGTTTTATTGACTACACTATATGGGTTCCAAAGACCCTTGTTGCTAACATGAAGGGACCCAACTCGGGTCCTAACTCTAGTCAATGATCTCTTGCAGGACTATGCTTCCGGTGGGGCTAAATGGATTCTTGATAGTGGATGCACTAATCATATGACCGGAAGCAAAGAGCTTGTGACGGAGTTGCAACCAAATGATATCCAAGCAACCGTCACCTATGGGGACTCGTCCAAGTCTAAGGTATCCGGATTTGGCAAGGTTGTGGTGGCTCCCGATATCACTATCGTGAACGTCATGCTTGTCGAATCCCTTGGTTACAATTTACTTTCCGTTCGTTCTCTTAGTAAGATGGGTCTTTCCGTCTTCTTTGATGGTGATATTGTGGTCCTTTTGAGGAGCAAGACTCTCGACGTCGTTCACGTGGGACATGTTGAAAATGAGTTGTATGTGGTGGACTTTTCGAAGTCAACCAACACTCAAGCAATGTGTCTTTTCGGGAAGGCGGACTTGGGATGGTTGTGGCATCGCCGCCTATCCCATGTCAACATGAGAACTTTGCAAAGTCTTCACAAAAGTGGCCTTATTGTCGGAGTAAAAGAAAATGTTTCCTTTGCAAAGGATCGCGTTTGTAGGTCGTGTGTTGAAGGGAAGATGCATGATATTGTGCACAAGGCCAAGACTATTATCTCATCAAAGAGGATCTTGGAGCTTCTCCATGTTGATCTCTTTGGTGCCGTGCCCGAGGCAAGTCTTGGCGGCAAGAAGTATTGCTTGGTGATTGTCGATGATTATTCAAGATACACTTGGGTTTATTTCTTCAAGTGCAAGAGTGAGACTCAACAAACCATCATCGACTTCTCCAACGAAGTGCAACGACAACACAATGTGCAAATCATGGCTATTAGGAGTGATAATGGTTCGGAGTTCAAGAACTATACATTGAATGAATTTCTTAGTGAAGAAGGCATTCGTCACCAATACTCCGCCACTTACACTCCTCAACAAAATGGCGTTGCCGAAAGGAAGAATCGCACTCTCTTGGATATGGCAAGGACCATGTTGGCGGAGTACTCTTCTCCCAATATTTATGGGCCGAGGCCGTATCCACCGCATGCCACTCCTCCAACCGCCTCTACATCCGCAAAGGCTTGTGCAAGACCCCATATGAGATCCTCACCGGCAACAAGCCCAACGTATCCTACTTCCGTGTATTCGGTTGTAAGTGCTTCTATTTGATCAAGGGTATTAGGTTGTCGAAATTTCAATCCAAAACTATTGAGGGTATCTTTGTTGGTTACAGTGCCGAATCCCACACTTATAGAGTCTATGACAAAGCCTCACGGATTGTCATAGAATCTTGTAGTGTGGTTTTCGAGGAAAATGACGGCTCCCAAGTGGCGCAATTTCATGTTTCAAATGTAGATGTTGAAATGCCTCAAGAAGCCATAGGAAGGATGGGCGTGGGATTCTTCCGCCCCATCGAGGGACACCTTGTGGCGACTCGAGAAGGACTATGCTCTACCCAAGTGGAGCCCTCCTCTACATTTGAAGATAAAGCCAAGGAGCCCCTTCTACACCTAACCGAGAACATATTCAAGACCCTCCTCTCGTTGATCAAGTGACTCCGCAAGTCGTACCCACTCCTCTCACTAATGCGAGTCAAGATCAAGGCCAAGATCAATCGTCCTCATCATCCTCTTCTCAAGTTGAAGCTAGTGTTGAAGATATTGTTGATGACAATGTTGATGTTCAAGGCCATATTGGTCAAGATGGGGACCCAAATGATCAAGATGATCAAGTGATCCCTCCTCGCAATAATGAGGAGATCGAAGCCCGTCGCATCAAAAGGATAAGAAGAGCTTTGAAGCAAATTGATGCCCAAGACAACAAGGTCTTGGAGGATGTTCAAGCTAGAAGATCCACTAGAAGGCAATTGGCTCATTTTTGTGAGCATCAAGCTCATATCTCTATGGTGGAGCCTAAGAAAGTGTATGAAGCTCTTGAGGACTCCGATTGGGTTGAAGCTATGCATGATGAGCTCAATAACTTTGAGCGCAACAAGGTTTGGAGATTGGTTGAGAAACCCAAGGATTGCCACAATGTTATTGGCACCAAGTGGATATTCAAGAACAAGCAAGATTAGAATGGCATTGTCATTAGGAACAAGGCAAGATTGGTCGCTCAAGGTTACACCCAAGTTGAAGGCATTGACTTTGATGAAACCTATGCGCCCGTGGCTCGCCTTGAGTCCATCCGTATCCTCCTTGCTTATGCTTCCTCACATAATTTCAAGTTGCAACAAATGGATGTGAAAAGTGCTTTCTTGAATGGTCCACTAAAAGAGGAGGTCTATGTTAAGCAACCTCCGGGTTCGAGAATCTCAACTTTCCCAACCACGTTTACAAACTGACAAGGCCCTCTATGGTCTCAAACAAGCACCCCGTGCTTGGTATGAGCACCTTAGGGAGTTGTTAGATGATCGTGGTTTCGAAGTTGGGAAGATTGACCCCACTCTCTTCACCAAGAGAGTAAAGGGAGAGCTTTTCATATGCCAACTCTATGTGGACGATATCATCTTGGCTCAACTAACCAAGCTTTCAATAATGAGTTCTCTAAGCTTATGACTGACAGGTTCGAGATGTCTATGATGGGTGAGCTTAAATTCTTCCTTGGCTTTGAGATCAAGCAATTGGCCCGTGGTACCTTCATTTCTCAAGCCAAGTATACTCAAGACATGCTCAAGAGGTTTAACTTCCAAGAGGCAAAGATCAAAACCACTCCTATGCAAGTCAAGTGTCATCTATCACGCAATCCAAAGGGAGTAAGGATGTGGACCAAAAGCTCTATCGTTCTATGATTGGTTCTTTGCTCTATCTTTGTGCATCTAGGCCCAATATCGTTTTGAGTGTAGGTGTGTGCAAGGTATCAAGCGGCTCCTAAGGATTGCCATCTAATGGCGGTTCATAGAATCTTTCGTTATTTGGTTCATACCTCAAGATTTGGTTTGTGGTACCCAAAGGGGGCACAATTTACTCTCAATGGATATACGGATTCCGATTGGGCGGTGATCAAGATGATAGGAAGTCAACTTCGGGGGCTTGCCAATTCCTTGGTAGGTCCCTTGTAAGTTGGTCCTCGAAGAAACAAAATTGCATCTCTCTCTCCACCGCCGAAGCGGAATATGTTGCCGCCGCGAGTGCATGCACCCAATTGCTATGGATGAGGCAAACTCTCAAGGAATATGGAGTTCATTTGGACAAGGTACCTCTTCTATGTGACAATGAAAGTGCTATCAAGATTGCATACAATCCGGTGCAACACACAAGGACGAAGCACATTGAGATTCGCCACCACTTCATCCGTGATCACGTGGCAAGAGGAGACATTGCACTCGGTTATGTGCCCACCAAGGACAATCTTGCGGATATTTTCACGAAGCCACTTGATGATGCAAGGTTCATGTTCTTGAGGAATGAGCTAAATGTGATTGATTCAAGGAGTTTGGCTTGACTATCTTGCGCACACCCCTATAGATGAAACGTGTTCGAGCTTAGATGTAGGCATGGACATAGGGGGAGTGCTATCCTAACACATTGGGTTCTCCCTCCCCCCATTATGCCATAGCAAAAAATTCATTGTAATCTCTTTTTCTAATGTTGAATTGTGAGCTTCAATGTTGAGTTTTGGCAATGCCCCAAGATATCTTCGCGGTTGCATGCCAAGAACTCTTACATGGTGGCTTCGGCCACCAACCTCTTCATTGCGAAGAGTTGGATCTTAGTTGGGTTTGTCTACTTGTCATTTTATTGCATTTCGTGTGTTTTTCCCGGCTAAGTGTTTCTTCCTAGGAAAATCCCACTCAATTGTTCTACTTTTTTGGTTGGTTGCTTCTTGCTCTTGAGAGGGATAAGTACTAGTCTCAGTTTGGTAATTCTATCCTAAGCCTTTCTCTCAAAAAGCCTTTCTTTCTAAGCACTAGTGTCGTCCGTTGAAAACGAGGAAATTTCGAATCTGGAGGCAGTCGGAATTTCCGTTCAGTTCTGAACCGGAATATCCGGCTGTACCGGAATATCCGGTTCAAACTTGAACCGGAATATCCGGTTCGGCGAAATCCATATAACCTGGAGCCCGACGGGATGGGCAGTTCTTGCCCTATTTCCCGTCCGCTCCTCCCCACCAAATCGCCGCCGCCGTGGTTCTTGGCCTCCCGGGCCGTTTCCTCCGCAAGATCTTGGAGATTTGACCCGGATCTTGATCTCCTCGCGTTTTGGATCGATTCTACCCAAGCTTTTCTCTCCATGGATCCCGGTATTGTTCAAATCTCTTGAATCTTGGTGCTATAACCTCACCTTCCATGGATGTGTGTTTTTGCTAGCTTGCTTGGTAGATTTCGTTCCGAAGAGGACTCCCCATACATGCTAGAAATCATAGAATAGATCACTTGTTTGCAATCCTTGTGGAAATCTGAGATCTAGTTAATTTTGTGCTGTTCCGAAATTTACCGGAATATCCGGTCCACGACTGAACCGGAATATCCGGGTAACCGGAATATCCGGTTCAGTTTTGAACCGGAATATCCGGCTGAGTCCAGAACGGTTTTAAGGGCAGCCCCAAATGAATCTTTCCCAGATTTCCATCTCGATTGTTTCCTGTCATCTCTATCTTTTCTATGTATGATTGTATCCATTGTATGACACTAGTGTACTCATCTTGTGCTTTTCCTACTATATCTTGTTTCACAGATGGTGACCACGATCGAAGCGTTCCAAAGCGCAAGAAGCTTGTCTCTACCCGTAACAAGAGGAAACCTCGGCTCAACTATAAGACCGACATTCCGATTCAGGAGTTCAATGAGCTCAGAAAGAAGGATGCTTATCTGTCTCCGAGGGTTGGCAACATTGATCCTCGTTTCTGGAATCTGGAGCAGTCTTACATTTACACTGACATCTATTGTGACTTCCGCTATCCGTGCCGCCCTATGCATCCTTATGACCATGCCGCTCTCAAGGCCAAGGATGAGTTTGCTGATGCTGCCAGTATTGTTGAGCGCTTCGGTTTGGTGAAGCTGATGGAGACCCAGTGCAACTACAACACGCAGCTGGTGATGCAGTTTATGTCCACCCTCGTGTACTCCACTGGTGATATTGTGACCCGTCTTAAGTGGATGTCTGGAGATACACCCTGTGAGGCATCCTTTGAGAGGTTTGCTCGGCGTCTTGGCTACTCTTACAGCGAGCACCCTCCTCTTGGTCACCGCGTCCATGAGGTTGATAGGCCGAGGAGGGAGGTTTCCATGGCTGAGCTCTACGCCCCTGGTTTCACTGTTGGGGGCTTGAGGGACTGCTTCCTCTTTATGATCAGCTGGTGCGTATCTTCAGAGCTTTCCTGGTGCCAAGTGGAGGTAACAACGATGCTCTCACCACTCCTCTGTGCAACCTTCTGATTCTGGCTAAGGAGTGTATGGAGGAAGAGGACCCGGCTGTCTCATATACTGTGGATGTGATGGACATCATCTTTCACGAGCTCTATGCTGCGATGATTGGTGGCTACACCATACCCTATGCTCCCTACATCATGATGCTTATCAAGTATGAGATGCGGAAGGAGTACACCGAGCTTCCCATGGTTGAGCACAAGGTGAGGAAGCTGTATGTCAAGAGGAAGGTGAAGACTGCGGCGCTTCTCGAGTGCTCCGTTTGAGGGTGGTTCCTCTAT